>JBBPBX010001529.1:59076-101592 GCA_038048925.1 Garcialebias charrua | reverse complement strand
TTATTATTATTATTATTATTATTATTATTATTATTATTATTATTATTATTATTATATTACTTAAAAATGTGTTCCTGTGATGGACTGGAGACCTGTCCAGGTGTCCCTATGATGGACTGGAGACTTGTCCACGTGTCCCTGTGATGGACTGGTGACTTGTAAATGTGTCCCTGTGATGGACTGGAGACTTGTAAATGTGTCCCTGTGATAGACTGAGACTTGTCCAGATGTCTCTGTGTCCCCCTTCAATGTAGCCAGTCCAAAGTTGGACAGATTCTGGAAAAAGCAGCAATATCTGATCCTAATATGTCAGACACAAGTTTCCCTGTTTTTCCCAGCACTTCAAAATGTTGCTTTTCTCCTGACACAAGGAATATTGGAGAAAACACATTTAAAACATAAGGCAAAGCAGTCTGCATTCTATCATGAAATCTCAAGTGGAGTTTGCTATTTATGAGACTGAGCTGAATGCAGCACCTCAGACTGAGGAAGTCTTTATTTAGGGCCTTGTCATCAAATTTATCAGTGAACTTAAAAGGTATGTGGAGCTTTATTAGTGTTAACAAAAAATACAATTTTTCCTATTTATATAACTAGGTTGAGGAATCTTAGCAAATAAATCCTTTGCAAAATATGACTTTCTTTTGGAATATCGAGGTGAACTGATCACCAAGGAGGAATGTGAGAGGAAGCAACAGGTTTGCAATGAATCGATGAAAGTGTTTTTGTTTGAATTGTACTTTGATGTAAAAACTGTAAAAAAAACTTTGTCGAGGAAGTCTTCTTTTATAAGACTGAGCTGAACATAGCATGTAAGACTGAGGAAGTCATTCGTCCGAAACACGTCTTCAGTCTGAGGTGCTGCATTCAGCTCAGTCTTATAAATAGCACCCTCTCACAGTGGATCAACCAGTTTGCAGGTCCTCCTTGATCATGAGAGCAGCTGGTTTTGGCTGTTCAGCAAACTCGTTGATCCACTGTGAGAGGGTGCTATTTATAAGACTGAGCTGAATGCAGTACCTCAGACTGAGGAAGTATTTATTTATAAGACTGAGCTGAGTACAGCATCCAAGACTGTGGAAGTCATTTGTCCGAAAGGTTTCCTCAATCTGAGATGTTGCATTCAGCTCAGTCTTATAAATAGCACCCTCTCACAGTGGATCAACCAATTTGCTGATGACAGCCAAAACCAGCTGCTCTCATGATCAAGGAGGACCTGCAAACTGGTTGATCCACTGTGAGAGGGTGCTATTTATGAGACTAAGCTGAATGCAGCACCTCACACTGAGGAAATCTTTATTTATAATACTGAGTTGAATACATTATCTCCAGACTTGGACAAAAGACTAAACATTTCCAGTTTTTTTTTTTTGCTTTTCTTTGTGTTGTTTTTTTGAATGTCCTGAGGACCAGACTTAGCTTTTTTGATTATTCTACTAGAATTATTGAGCATTCATCAGGGTATTTTAATTTTAGTATGTGTCTTGTTCAACAAGCTTTCTAGTGTTTTATGTTTTCATGTAACAAATGTGATGCCCTGTGATAAACTTGCGAACCGTGAAAGGTGCACCCCGCCCCTTGCCCTATGATTGCTGGATATGGGCACCGGCGACCCCCGTGACCCAAAATGGAAGAAACGGGTAAAGATAATGGATGGATGTAGAAAATGGGCAATGTTTAGGCTGATGGTCCTCCTTGATCATGTGAGCAGCTGGTTTTGGCTGTCATCAGGAAGTCTTTATTTATAAGACTCAGCTGAATACAACATCTCAGACTAAGGAAGTCTTTATAAGACTGAGCTGAATACAGCATCTCAGACTGAGGATGTCTTTCGTCACTCGTAAGTTAGGGATAACCTGTACTTTACAGTGGGTTGTGGTGAACCGTGTAAAAAAAGTACAATTTTGTTTTAGAAATATGTACAAGTTTATAATGTTAATGTTTTATAATATGTAAATATGTCATCTCAGACTGAGGAACTCTTTCATCGCTCGTAAGTCGGGGATCACCTGTACTTTACAGTGGGTTGTGGTGAACCGTGTAAAAAAAGTACAATTTTGTTTTAGAAATATGTACAAGTTTGTAATGTTAATGTTTTATAATATGTAAATATGTCATCTCAGACTGAGGAACTCTTTCGTCGCTCGTAAGTCGGGGATCACCTGTACTTTACAGTGGGTTGTGGTGAACCCTGTAAAAAAAGTACAATTTTGTTTTAGAAATATGTACAAGTTTGTAATGTTAATGTTTTATAATATGTAAATATGTCATCTCAGAAGTCTTTCATCGCTCATAAGTCAGGGATCACCTGTACTTTACATTGGGTTGTGATTAACCCTGCAGAAAAAGTAAAATTTTGTTTTAGAAATATGTACAAGTTTGTAATGTTAATGTTTTATAAAATGTAAATATGTCATCTCAGACTGAGGAACTCTTTCGTCGCTCGTAAGTCGGGGATCCCCTGTACTTTACATTAGGTTGTGATTAACCCTGCAGAAAAAGTAAAATTTTGTTTTAGAAATATGTATATAATGTTAATATGTTTTATAATAATGTAAATATGTCAACAGAATTTAAGTTTTTATTTTATTTTATTTGAAACATTTAAGTTTTATTTTATTTTAAACATTTGAAGATTTGTTAGTGAATATAAATAAAGTATGTGCCTAATTTGTTTAATAAAATCAGTTCAAAAAACTGTTCTCCTAATGCAGTGTCCTGTCACATTTGTGTGTTTTATGTTAATTTTATGTTAAGTAGGCGGAGTTTAAATGTCCCTTTAAAGACCCCATAATGCATGTTTGTCCTCCTGTCACATTTGTGTGTTTTATGTTAATTTTATGTTAAGTAGGCGGAGTTTAAATGTCCCTTTAAAGACCCCATAATGCATGTTTGTCCTCATAAACCACATTTTTTGACGTCCTTGTAAACCACACTGGAGTCTGGGTGGTAAAACGTGCTGTGAAGCTCCTATCGGAAAGCTAAAGTGACCCAAATTTTTTTCAAAATTTTTAGAGTGCTCTGAGCTTGGTCCCAGGTCGCTAGGACCTCGGGAAGGGGTAGACCCCGTATTACACCTTCGGGCGGGTTTGGCGAAAAAGTCCGGCTAAACCACATTGACAAACCTGTGTGTGTGTGTGTGTGTGTGTGTGTGTGTGTGTGTGTGTGTGTGTGTGTGTGTGTGTGTGTGTGTGTGTGTGTGTGCGTGGTGCGTGTGTGCGTGTGTGCGTGCGTGTGTGTGTGTGTTGAGACATACCTCAGTAATATCCAGTAATATGTGGATTATTGAGCATGGACTTTGGTGTTTTGAACCAGTTTGATTGACATGACTGTCGATGAGGGAAAAAGTGTAACCAGAGGCCATCTTAGCCAACACAACTGTTTTAGCCACTGTGGAGAATCGGTTTTATTCGGTGTTTCCTCAGACTGATGAAGTCTTCTGGATGGAGGGCGAAACGTCTTGCACAATTCATTCAACCTTTATTTAGACACAGTGTTTCCCCTACCATTATCCAAGCGGGGTGCCCCACCCCGCCAACAGAACTGAGCACCCCGCCTACCAAGCCGAACGTGCCCCCCCACCCGGCACTGACATAGCACTAAGCTGCACAAAATACAGGCTCTCTAGCTAAAAAGCTAAAGGGGCCTCTTCCCTCATGCTGAAAGCTCCCTACCCCTGCTCAAAAACTGTTGGTACAAGCTTAGCTCAGACATGTCTCCATACCTCCCCATCAACAAAAATTATGGATGAGATGAGCACCCCGCCATGGCAAGTTAACTAGGGGAAACACTGAGACAAATAAGTCACATTGAGCCTAGAAGACTCATTTACAAGTGAGATCTGTGTAGACAGACAAAGAGTAATGAAACGGGACACATTAGGAATTGGAGGCGAAATATCCTATTAAAATCTTTCTTCTTGTCTGAGAAAAAAAATTCTAATATTAAAAAACACCTCGCACAAATAAGCACATAGTGATGTAGACATTCTGAGGGGGGGGGGACACCGAGAACGATGAGCAATGTTCATAGATGCTCTCGAGGTCACTGTAAGAGTTCTGATAAGGATGGAATAATCAGCCAGCTCCCTCCGATGAGATCCGTAAACATTCTCGAGGATGTCGGGGAATGGCCAAGGTCAACGCTAATGAGAATCCAAGAGTCCTGAAATGATGACAGAATGTTTATTCAGCTGGTTCACTCTGGTTGATCGTGGAATTCCCCGATGGGCAGGGTGGAGCATCAGATTACATGTCCTCCAGGCGTAATCAGATAAGGTGGCCTTCAAGGCCAGCCGGGGGAGCCAGATTCAGATAACACAGTTGTTTTGGACAGAGGCAGAACATAATGACATATACCTTGAGTCTATGTTGTTCCAAAAACGGTTCCAAAATGTCCAAATTATGTGGCCACACCGATGGAACATGCCTGAGTAAAAACCCAGAGATCTGATCCATTCTGCTCCTCAAGGCAATTGAGTCTGGGTACACAGGCAAGAACCAAGCCATCACAAAGGCAAGCAGCGTGATCGGGTCCCGATTTGCTGCCGATGACTTCCTTGATTGTAGATAAAACCAGCAACCAGCTGAATCCAAAAAGCAGGAACCAGTTATCGTAAATCCAATTAAATATGCGTCCTTAAAATCCACAGATGGCAGCAGAGATAGACACGTCACCAAGTCTTCAAGTCGATGAGATATCCAGCTGCGTGCATGCCAACAGGGCAGATTGGCTCACCTACAGCCTGTCTTCTCTTTGAAGAAATGTTATCAAATTGTGTTGAGGGACCAACTGACCAAATAAGTCCATGATTATGGTTCGGAAGATATTCAAGAGAGGCTCAGAAGCAGTTTCACAGACAAAGCAGCAAGGGAGGGGAAGCGTCCGACCTCGGCAGAAGCAACAAAAAAAGAAACCGTCCAGATAACCTGACTGAACATTGTTGGATCACTCTGCTAACACACAATTTTTTAGTTAAAGCCATTTGTTGTGTTCTTGAGAGTTGGTTGGCTGTGTCAGCCATCTTGAATCGTCTTGACTCCAAAACTGGATTAGTTGTAGTTTCTTTAGGTTTGTTTGTTTGTTCAGAAGTGTTTGCTGACAAACATGTAATAATATTAATAATAATCGTCATTTTATTTAAAAGCGCCTTTCAGGACACCCAAGGACACTTGACAAACCAATACAGTTCAAACATTATCAGCGACAAATTGAAATATAAAATACATAAAGATTATAAAATGCAAAATAATAAAAATACATTTAGTAAAGTTAATGATAAGCTAGTCTAAAGAGATGTGTTTTCAGGGCAGTCTTGAACAGAGAAAGGGAGGTGGTGTTTCGAAGGTCTGGCGGTAGAGCGTTCCAGAGGTGAGGGGCAGAGCAGGTGAAGGCCCTGCTCCCCATGGTGGAGAGGCGGGCAGAGGGTACATGGAGATGTAGCGAAGAGGAGGATCTGAGAGAGCGTGATGGGATGGAGATTTGTAGGAGGTCAGATAGATAAGGAGGGGCAAGGTTGTGGATAGCTTTGAACGTGAGGAGTAGAATTTTGAAGATGATGCGTGATTTAACCGGGAGCCAGTGGAGCTGCTGCAGGACAGGAGTGATGTGGTTATAGTAGGAGGTTTGAGTGATGACACGGGCAGCTGAGTTCTGGACCATCTGTAACTTGTGGAGAGATTTGTTGGGGAGGCCGTAGAGAAGGGAGTTGCAGTAATCGATACGGGAAGTCACAAGACTGTGCACCAGGATGGCTGTGGAGCGGGGTGTGAGAGAAGGACGGAGACGGTTAATATTACGGAGGTGGAAATAGGCAGACCGAGTAATATTGTTGATGTGTGAAGTGAAGGAGAGAGTGGTGTCGAGGATGACACCGAGGCTCTTGACCTGAGGGGAGGGGGATAGCAGAGAGTTGTTAAGGGGGACGAGAAGATGTTCTGATTTTGAAATAGAGTTTTTGGTACCGACAAGAATGATTTCTGTTTTGTTACTGTTTAGTTGAAGGAAATTGTTAGAAAACCAGTGATTTAGCTCATTGAGACAGTCGGTGAGGATGGAGGGTGGGTGGGTGGAGTTAGGTTTTGATGACAAGTAGAGCTGTGTGTCATCAGCATAACAGTGGAAATGGACGCCGTATTTGCGGAAGATGTGACCTAGAGGAAGGAGGTAAATGATGAAGAGGAGGGGTCCGAGGACAGAGCCTTGGGGGACACCCGTGGAGACAGGGGAAGACTGGGAACGGAAGGATTTAAGCTGAATGAATTGAGTGCGGTCAGAGAGATAGGAGTTGAACCAGTCTAACGGGGTACCTGAGATGCCAATGGAGGTTAGTCTGTTGAGGAGGATAGAATGACAGATGGTGTCGAAGGCAGAACTTAGATCAAGAAGAATGAGGATGGACAGAAGACCAGAGTCAGCAGCAAGAAGAAGGTTGTTAGTAATTTTTACTAGAGCTGTTTCGGTGCTATGGTGGGGGCGAAATCCAGATTGAAACTCTTCATAAATGTTGTTGTTGGACAGGTGTGAGTGAAGTTGACTAGCAACAGTTTTTTCAAGAATCTTGGAGATGAAGGGCAGATTGGAGATCGGACGAAGATTACTGAAGTTGGTAAAGTCAAGACCTGGTTTCTTGATGATGGGGGTGATGGCAGCAGATTTGAAGGCTGTGGGAACAATGCCAGAGGTTAGGGAGGAGTGGATGATATTAGTGATGATAGGGAGCAGAGACGGGAGACAGGATTTAACAAAAACTGTGGGAAATGGGTCAAGTTGACAGGATGGAAAAAAAATGTAGGGTGATGTGTTCCTATGTGTGTCACTGTGTGTGTCACTGTGTGTCTGTGTGTGTGTCAATGTTCCCCAGCAAAGAATTTCTCCATCTCACCAGAAGGGAAACAAACCAAAACTCTGATCCACCGTTCCTTCAGAACAGAGAATCCTTGTCTGCAGCTTGTTTGAGGGCTGGTCTGACTGATTCCTCCATGTGCAGTGAGCCCAACTCTGACTTTATGTCTGCACGTGTTGTTAGTGTGCATCCATCTGTATATTAGTAACCGAAACCCATAAATCATCTGCACAACCATCGGCCTTTCCCCAAACCACAACACAAAACTGTCTCACTGTTGTACTTGTAGTGTTGAACCCAGGTTGCAGAGAGAGAAATCAAAAGGCTCAAGAATTAAAATTAAAAAGCGCATTCATTGACAAAACAAAAGGAGCTGACGTGGCAGCAACAAAGAGTCAGAGAGTCAGAGTCAGAGTCAGAGAGTCTTTATTGTCATTTGCACCGCATGTGGTACATAATAATAATAATAATAATTGTCTAATCTTGTCATCTGCGTATGTTTCCCATACACAGACGAAATTCGTCTCTGCATTTAACCCAACCACCTACCAGGCGGTGCAGTGAGCAGCCATAGAAGGCGCTCGGGGAGCTGGAGGCATGTGGTACATGAGATGAAAACGAGATTATGTACACGAGGTCCCAGTTACATCCAACAACAAATGAAAGAGAAAAACAGTAATAACATCGAGAACTAACTAAGAAAAACATCAACTAGTAATACACTAAGCCTAATATAGTGGGAATAAACAGCAGCACGAACATGAGTTTGTATGAGCAGATGGTCACAGATGGTCACAGATGAACACAGCAACAAGAAAACATATCAGCATCACCATGATGTGATATTTTGCAGTGTTTATTTTAATTTTATTTTTATTTATTCATGAGTCTAACAGCCTCAGGGTAGAAGCTGTTCCTCAGTCTAGTGGTTCTACACTTGATGCTCCTCAACCTCCGTCCTGAGGGGAGTGGGGCAAAGAGTGAGTGTGCTGGATGAGTGAGGTCTTTCATGATACAGGTGGCTCTTTTCCTGCATCTAGAGGTGTAAATGTCTGTGATGGTGGGGAGACTGACTCCAACAGACTTCTGTGCAGCCTTCACCACTCTCTGCAGAGCTTTTCTCTTCAACTGTGCAGCCTCCATGCCACACGTTGATGCTGGAGCACAGGATGCTCTCCACTGCACACCTGTAGAACGAGGTGAGAACTGGGAACAAACAACAATACACGGAGGAACACGAGGGTGAGACATCTGCACGGACAAAGGAAAATGACTGAGAGACAGGTGCATAAGGCAACACTAAGAGACGATTGCAAGGTTCAAGGTTCCTTATTGTCATTCACATCACATGTGGTACATGAGGTGGAACAAAATTGTGTACTCAAGGTCCCATTTACACCCAAAAATAGCAAAAATATAAAGTATAAAAAAAGTATATAAGGAGAGAAACGCAATTTCGGTCCTGTGTATGTCCTGTATATATTGCAGTTCTGACAATAAAGTTGACTTTGACTTTGACTTTTGACTAAAATGTACACTGAATGAACGCTAAAAGATCTAAGATATACACTAAACATTAATATTGTAAAATAATACGGTATATTTTTATAGAAACACCTGGGGTTAGACAATGATGGTCAGGTGAGGGAGGCAGAGCAGGAGCAGAACTACATGAGGAGAAAGCACTGGGAAGAAACAAACAAGAGACTGAAACACTGAGGACCAGAAACCATGACAACAAACACACAGAGCTCACACTCGCTGTGAACAGAAATGAATTTCTGAGTAAAGGTTTGGAGAAGTGAGATTTCTCAGCTCATAAATTTAGATACATTTCTGTGAACATCCTAAAGAAAGATAGTCTCGTCAGTTTTAAGGTGATGCTCTGTCAAATTGTTATTAATAGTTAATACTTTGTTGCCATGACAACAAAGAGCCATGCTCTCTTACAACTTAGGGGAGAGGTGGCACAGAAGCTAGAGAAGGCCTGTGATCAGAAAGTTGCCAGTTCAACTCCCTGGACCAACAACATCAAAATGTGGGTGGAAAAGGTGAAACACCCACACCTGCCCCACCCTGGGCCCCTGAGCAAGGCCATCAACCCCCACCATATGCCCCCAAACAGGTCCCTTTTGAAAACGAATCCTCGTGACTCAACGAGACTGCCTGTATGAATAAAGGTTAAACAAGGCAAAAAATATTTTAATAAACAGAGGAAGCTCCAATTACCTTTAAACAATATATATTTTTTTTTCATTTAATTAATTTATGAATGTGCTTTTTACTGATGTAATTTTTTTAGCATTACTTTTTGTACATGTTCTTTTATGGTTCAGGATTCTTCACTTCTTAGTAAGAAGTATAGGTGGCTGATGCAGTTGGTGGAGCTGCCACCTCTCAGCGAGAAGGTCACCAGATCAAATCCAGGCTGAGGTGGGGGAGTTTGCATGCTCTCTCCGTGCATGCGTGAGTTTTCTCGGCCTCATGTATCAACCGTGCGTGCGCACAAAAACATTGCGCACGTCACTTTCCACGCAAAACCCCGTATGTATCAAAACTGAAATGAACGTGAATATCTGCGCATCCACGTACATTTCCACGCCAGCTCCCCTGCTTGCGTACGCACGTTTCTGTGGTTCTTGTTCCTTTGGCGACACTTACAGGTGCTTCTGAGAAACTGAAGCCCCACAGTCTGTGGTTGACTTTAAGAGCGGCTTGAAGACCTTTCTTTTTAACCGAGCATACTCTTCCTCCTCATGATTCTACTTTTGATCTTAGTTGATACTGTTGTTGATTTTAACTGTTTTATTATTTGTTTTATCGACATTTAATTCTGTTGCACTTTGTAGCACTTTGAGATTTCCATTAATGAAAGGTGCGTTATAAATTGAATTCATTATTATTATTATTATTATTATTATTATTATTATTATTATTATTATTACTATTAACTGTTCATGATGTGAAAATGATTAATATTCCCACCAAACACACGATTAACAAGTACATCCACATGGACGCGCAAAGTTGTGCAAAAAATAAATGTAACAGGAACGGATACATTCAGCCTTACTGGAGGATATAGATAGTGTAACACGCAGAGCATTTATTTATAAACAGATATAATTCTCTGATCTAGGATATGGCTTATCAGCCGTTTTCAGAAATAATCATTTTTCAGTTTGGCACTGCTGCGCACTGGCGCAACACAGGGGCCGCGCATCACGCGTGCACGTGCAGAAACTGGGGTTCCACAGGAGCTTAGAGGGAGCTGGCAGGTCGATCAGGGCTGTGCCAGTCCAGTCCACACAAAGCCGATTCATGTTCAATGGAATGGTCTCATCCATATGATCCCAAAGGCTGAGTTATGGTCGCGCTTTGAGCGCGCGTGCACCCTCGCCGGTGTTACACGGCAGTGGAGGTGTGTCATTATCTGTGTTTATTGTAGATGTCTCCAAAATGACACGTGAAAGTACACCATTTATAACTTGTATGGGAGTAAAAGCTTCACAGACAAACAGATTGCGCACAAGGCTGCAGCGCGCGCTTTGGAGACTCCAACATCACGTCATGTCATGAAAAGTCTCCACTGAGACGCAGAGACTCGTTTCTTCATATCATCTATTAAATAAACGAAGATCTATGTTCTAGCAAACATCCAAGTAAGTTCCTCTGTGTTTACAGTAATTATGGTAATTAACTCGTGCGCAAAGTTAATATTTTCACTCAGAATGAATGAATGAGCCGGTGGCGCACCTGACAGCAGCGTGCGCGCACACGAATACCGGCACACAATCACTCGTTCTTTGCGTGATGAACACAGTTTATTACTATTCTTACTTAGGATGTTTGTCCTCACTCATATTATATTAAATCCATTGTTTTCCTGAATCTAGAGATCATTTCTGATCGCGCAGGGATCAAACAAACATGTCCTTCACACATGCAGGAAGTAATTTGCATCTGTTTAACATATGTAAATGTAGGCGTGTCAGGGGAGGTGTCTGACGTGCGCTCAGTTCCACGTTCATTGTGATGTACAAAAGGAATGTGCGTGGATACCGGTGTACGCACAGCTTGATAAATCTGGATTTTTTTGTGCGTAGACACTTTTCTGGATTTGACCGTACGTCACTTTTCAGTAAGAAATCCACGCAAGTCTTTGATACATGAGGCCCAGGTACTCCAGTTTCCTCCCACATACCAAAAACATGCATGTTAGACTGATTGGTAACTCTAAATTGTCTCTAGGTGTGAGTGAGAGAGTGAATGATTGTTTGTCTCTATGTGTCCCTGTGATGGACTGGAGACCTGTTCAGGGTGTCCCCCGCCTCTCGCACAGTGACTGCTGGATATGGGCACCTGTGACACCCGTGACACAAAAAAGGAAGAAGTGGGTAAATACTGTATAATGGATGGATGGTGTGTTTACATTGTTTTTAATTTATATAAACCCTGGACATGATCATAAAATTGATAGGGACAACTCTTTTTTCTCAAATTTATAACTTATGCTTTGACAGCAGGATGTGATGAGTTTGATGTTGTTAATAATTCTATTAAAATTCATTCATTTTATCTACAAAACACAGCACAGTATTATTTGATTGTAGTACCAAGGCCGATCAGCAGGTGGCGACATAAACAACAGCATTGCAGAGGTTTTCTCTGCTGGGGTGCCCGCTTGTTTTAGATGTGTTTCAAACTGTTCGCGCTTGTTTTGTCAAAACAGTTTTACTCGAACATTTTCACTACAAACTTTTAACTTTGCCCATTAGTGTTTAATTGTTGTTCCAGACATGAAAACGTGGATTTGTTCACCGGGGTATTTATTCATCCGGATTCGGGGTATTTATCCACCAAAAATCTAAATGATCCAAAAAGGTTTTGGCAAACAGTAAAATCAAATTCTGGTCAGACAACATCCTCTGATTTACCCAGCTCCATCATGACCAGCACAGGTATTCTGTCAGACAAATTGTCAATTCTGAACTGTTTTAATGAACACTTTATATCCTCTGGCTCCCTGTTTGAATCTACACATCCTGAAATGTTATCTGCTGACCAAACTGATGCAAATCCACCCCCAGCTCCACATGTGCTGGACAAACAGGTCACAAATCGCTTTGACTTCGAATCAGTATCTCCCGCTGAAGTTCTAAATGCTCTAAAAACTCTCGACACACGCAAAGCAGCAGGACCTGACAACATAGAACCACTTTTCCTAAAACTAGCTGCAGATTTCATTGCTGAACCTCTTTCCCATATTTTCAATCTCAGTCTCAACACAAATAAAATACCCAAAATCTGGAAATCAGCTTTTGTTCTCCCTCTGCTAAAAGGGGGTGAACCAACAAATGTCAACAACTACAGACCAATTTCAAAATTATGCATTCTTGCCAAACTGTTCGAAAGACTTGTCTGTGATCAGCTAACTGATTTCCTACAATCAAACCATATTCTATCACAATTCCAGTCAGGATTCAGAAAACAACACAGCACCGTCACTACAGTTCTCAAAGTATTAAATGACATCATACATGCCCTGGACTGCAAACAATACTGTGTTGCCCTATTCATAGACCTGTCCAAGGCATTTGATACAGTTGATCACAGACTATTGACAAACATCTTGGAACACTCTGGTCTATCAAAACTTGCAGTCTCCTGGTTCACCAACTACCTAACTGACAGAACGCAGTCTGTTCATGTAGCTGGATCCTCCTCTACATTCTTAGATGTTGTGAAAGGGGTGCCACAGGGTTCTGTCTTGGGTCCCATTCTTTTCTCCCTATACATCAACGATCTTTGCAGTGATCTGTCAAATGCTTCCCACCATTATTACGCAGATGACACCATCATCTATTGCTGTTCTTCCTCCCTCAGCCAAGCTTTCACCTCTCTTCAGGATGCTTTTAATATTATTCAGTCACGGCTGCAAAAACTTAGACTGGTCCTAAATGCCGACAAAAGCAAGTTCATGGTTCTTGCCAACAGAAAGCTGCAACCAGAGAACCCACCTCAAATTGGAACCCAAGAGGGAAAACAAATAGAAATGGTCTCCACCTACAAATATCTAGGTTTCAACATTGACACTGAACTGTCTTTTAAAACCCACATCTCCAAAATGGCCACTAAACTCAAACTGAAGCTAGGTTTCTTCTTCAGAAACAAATCCTGCTTCTCATGCAAAGCCAGGAGAACATTAGTAGCTGCAACATTCATGCCAATACTAGATTATGGTGACGTGCTGTACATGAGTGCTGCATCAAAATACCTACAGTCCTTAGACTCCATTTACCACGGTGCCCTTCGGTTCATTACTGACTCCAGTTATCGCACTCATCACTGTGAGCTTTACGTAAAATCTGGCTGGTCATCTCTCAGCACTCGCAGATACACTCACTGGATATCCTTCATCTACAAGACCCTCCTAAACCTGGTCCCGTCATACCTCACCTCCTTAATACAAACATCACACAGTCATTACTCCCTGCGCTCTAACGATTTAGTCCTCCTGTCAGTTCCTCCTGTCAGAACTGAACTAGGAAAAAGAGCGTTCAGCTTCGCCGTCCCCTCAGCCTGGAACAACTTACAGAAAGATCTGAAACTATCAACATTCATCTCTCCTGGATCCTTTATGTCAACCGTAGTAGAAAATGTCATCAAGAAACTTGACCATTGCAGATGTTTCTAACCACTACTTATCCAATATACATGTCATTGTTGTTTTTTTTGTCTGCTTGTTTTGTATATAATGTATATAGAAATCTGTCATATCCTGTTGGTTTTGAACTGTCAACATCTGTTTACTGTGATTGTAGTTTTCTTTATTTTCTTTTTGATAAGTGCAAATGCCTATTGCCAATGTGACGTGTGCTGCTGACCACTTGACCAGGTCACCCTTGTAAAAGAGATCTCGATCTCAATGGGCTCTACCTGGTTAAATAAAGGTGATTGATTGATTGATTGATTGATTCAGCGTTGGACGCATGAAGGACTGCAGTTCACCTTCCACTCCTCCAGGTGGTGCTAAAATAATTCTGATATTAGTTTCTATCGTAAAACATTCACTTATGCCTACGAGTTTTATTTGATTCACGAAATAACGAACATATGTCTGTATAAATTCCGAATATATATTTAAACGTCTTTGAAAATAAGGTTTGATTATTTAACTTGGTTGTGCTTTTCCGTTCTCCTATTGGACTAAAATAGGTCACGTGTTCCGGAAGTATCCCGGCGGCTGTTCTTTTTTAAACATTAGTTTCATTTGAAAGTATCAAAACAACTTAAGAATACACAATTTGTGATTTTATCATTACTGATGAAAGTAAGAGAGAAATGTGTTGCTGAGAGGCACAAAATGTAACGTTTAGTTTCTGAACCGTGAGTGAAAGTGCGTGTGAACAGAATGACGTACTGTCCTGCGCTGATTTTAATTTATCGCTTCTCGGCCTTTTGGCTAAGATCAAGTGTAGTATCTGTTCTTATCAGTTTAATATCTGATACGTCCCCTACCCGGGGACCATATATTAAATTGATTTTTGTAACAGGGAGATGTAATAGGAGCTTGCTCTGTCCACTCCACGCATCGACCTGGTATTGCAGTATCTCCAGGACCGGTGCACTCCCCCAAAGTTTGTGAAATGATAAAGGTATGTTCATGACTGATGACACATGCTGTTCATGAGAGACATGATTATTTGCTGTTATACAGTATGTTCCTGCGTTCTGAAACTCTGGCATTACATTTCCCTGCGTGAGCAAAAAAGTTCTACCTCTCCTAATGAAAAATACAGTATAGGTATTATTCTCTGAAGGAGGAATATAATGTTCGTGCTGCTGTCTGGCGCATTGTTTTGTACTATTAGAGCTTCGTGTATTCTTAGTTTGTCGTGTTTCTTGGCTCATGTCTTGAACCTTACTACTGTTTTTCTTTACAATTTGTATTTTTGTTGGATCTAACTGGGACCATGTGTACATACATACAACATCACGTCACATGTGGTACATCATGTACCACATGTGACGTGAATGACAATAAAAGAGGAATATTATTATTGCAATTTATATTTGAACAATATTCAAATTAATACAAAACAAACATAATATGACTGAGTACAGTAAAGCTAGAATTGGTGAATCTGGATCACTTGAGTTAATTATATTTACATGTGAAATTAGTATTCTGAGCCAGCTCTTCCTTTGGTTCATAAAAAGTACGACAGCCCTTTGCTGACAGATGAACAACGAAGGGATTAGTTTTCTTACGGCAACTTTTTTCATCCCACTCGTCGTCGTTTAAACTGTTGCAACAGCTGACAAGACTGTGGAACGAGTTACCACTGCATCAAAAACACAGAAATTTGGTTTTAGATTAGATTTAACACACTTTATCTCTGTCATCGTTGTCTAATGTGATCATGGGATGTTTTGTGGCCTCATCAGCTGACCCTCTCCACACAGCACTTGGGGCAGATGGAGAGAGGAGTGAGCAAGTGACCTTAGATAACACAAAAAATGTTATAAGTCAGTTCTCTTTACAGAAATTCTGCTAAAAATAGGTTGTGGTTGTAAATGAAAGTAATTCCCAACACATATTTAAAATGCTGCACAATTAACTTTATATATTTTTTTAGCTCAAAACATAACTGCAAGAAATCAACTCTATTTGTCTGTTGGCAAATTATTTCATGAAACATTGGATGTATTTCATGAACAGTTTTAGATAGTAATCTTATATTATACATGATCAACAGTTTCACTTTTGAAGTCAGTCCAATTCAAGATGGCCACTGCAGGTAATGAAAACACCAAAATAGCTATAACTCACTCTTGTCATAACAAGAGCTGAGCTACAAACATGTGGTAATAGATGAGTCGTTCATAGAACAATCCTATTGTGATTTCTCACAATATGAGACTGAGCATAACGAGTTTTACAACTTTGTCATTTATCAACATAAAATTATATTTTATAATATATTTTTTATCTTTTATAATAAGATATTTGATCTTAGTCACAAATGTTGAATATTTATTTATTTGCAGTGGTGGGATGTAACTAAGTACAAATACTTTGTTGCTGTACTTAAGTACATTTTTCATGTATCTGCACTTTACATAAGTAGAATTAAATGTGGGTACTTTTACTTTTACTCCACTACATTTCACATATCTGTACTTTCTACTACACTACATTTCTATAATGTGTTGAGTTACAAGTTACGTTCACGTTGCAGTTTTTTGATTTGTCGTTAGTTTGAAAGTAACTGATGTCGAGAGGGGAGACGGTCCATTGAATCACTGCAAAGTGGACAGGTAACATTAAACTCACCTTCAAGAAGAGCTGGACCAATGACGTATATTCTAAACATCATTGAGCTGGGAGCACCCACAGCACCTCTTAACACATCCAAAATGGATTCTATCATGGAGATTCAGCCAGAAGATATACAACACCCATGATCTTATTGAAAGACTATTGAAAGAGAAAGACTATTGAAAGACTATTGAAATATTATTGAAAGACTGTTCAGTACGGCAGGACAGATTTTCTCTCCCAAAAGATCCAGACTGGACTTCTGAACTTGAACATGAAACTCTTGCTGCAATATTAAAATGTGTCAGTTCATGATGACAAGAGATGTCTCCAAATGTCTTGACACTCAGGTCCAAGTTTTGAAAATGGTGTCAGAAGTTAAAATATCGTTCACTATTGACCCATTACAAAGTTGACTAGACAGTATTTTAACTAGAGTTGAGACAAACTGGAGTTGAAATGATCAGATGTTCCTTTGTTAGGTCTAATGCTCCTTTTTTCAGGCAGACAACTTTTACTTAAACATATTTACTGCAGTTAAAATGACACATTGGTTTGTGTTAAATAAAAACTTTCAAATATATAATCATTCCTCTTTTTTATTTTGCTTAATGACATTTAACTCTGCATGTCATCCCTGAAATTCTGATGCACAGAGTAAACACAGAGTAAACACATTAAAAACATGCATTATCTGCAGCATTGTTCATTAAAATGGCTCAAAACTATTAATGTATTACAGAAAATATGCATATGGTAGGTACACTTAATGATTTTGTAGACCATTGCATTAGGTAATACATTCAGCAAGTACTTTTACTTTAATATTTAAGTATTTTTAAAAGCAAGTACTTATTTACTTTTACTTAAGTAAAAACATTAATGATACTTCTACTTTTACTAGACTACATTTTTGTCTGTTTATTTGTACTTGTACAGTGTTTGAGTACTTTCTCCACCACTGTTTATTTGTCAACAGATCAGCCCAACCGACTATGGAGTGGGGGCGGAACTATTCTTTCGGCTGCAGAGAAAGGGGACAATAATTACAACGGACCAAAATGGCAGGAACGCATTATTTACGTTTGTAAACCTTCATAAATTTCTGTGTGGAACAATTCCAATAAAATCGTTTTAAAGTTTACTACTTCTGTGAGGTGACGACATATTCAGCGCAGTAAGTTATTCAACCTGAGAACCAAACTAAATACAGCCATGTTTGTTATTTTAGACATTTAACTGCATGATGATAAAAACTGTGTTGACACACAGTGCAGGTCGACACGTACTAGTTATGTGGGGAGAAATCGACCCGCCAGTGAAAACACCGAGTCCATTTGAGATTGAAACCAGTGAAATATCAGTGGAACCACCAGTGCTTCCACGGAGATGCGGCCTGAACCGACCCGCTCCCACAGACACCCGGGAGGCTCCGCGAGGAGGAGGAGGCGACACCCCGCCGGTGAGAGCTCCAACATAATAACAGAGAATTAACAACTGAGAAAGCTCCTCGGATGAGAAGCGAAACGTCTTCTGTTACAAATAAAGTCCAGTTGTTTCTGTATTGAACTGTGTTGAATAATAACACAGGTAATGTATGTTATCCTAACCTCAAGTGTTTCATATGGAGTACCACAAGGCTCTGTACTTGGGCTAAAGTTGTTTTTATATGTAAATGATTTAGTGGCGGTGTCCGGTATCCTTAAATGTGTTCTTTTTGCTGATGATCCTACTTTCTTTTATTTGGGTAAAGACTTAGAACAGATGCTTGAGCTGATGAAGATGGAGTTTGCCAAAACACAAACTTGGTTTAAATTAAGTAAGTTATCATTGAACCTTGAAAAAAAAAATTATATGATATTTTGTTTTTAAAAAAGAAACCTGTTGATGTTCCTTTCAAAATTGATGATGTTGAGATATGTAGAGTGAGTGAGGTGAAGTTTTTGGGTGTGATTATTGATGATAAACAATGTTTATGTTTATTAAATTTGTTCATTTTTTTACCAAAAAAACAATACAAGACAATCTCATAAATGATAATGTACATAATGTAAAAAAATGAAAGGTAGCAGAAAGAAGAATAAATCTTATTGTATCTGCCCCTTACTTCCAACAATTACCGGTAGATTAAACAATAATAATCAACCATGTATTCAACCAACTTTTTTCAACAATCAGATTATACAATAATAATCTTCAACCAATAGTACAAAATGACTAACTCTTTCTATGATGATGATTTACAATCGTGGAAACAGCACACTAATTCTGTAAAAACTAAAATATCTAGATCCACTGCAGTGCTCTACAAAGTTAAGGACTTATTAAATGACAAAGCCTTGTATTTGCTGTATAATACAATCATAGTCCCACATCTAATATATTGTGTTGATATATGGGGAAAAGCATGTAAAACCATAACTAAGCCTATTTTTATTCTACAGAAAAGAGCTATAAGGATTATTACAAGAAAGCATTACTGTCCTCCTTCAAGTATATTATTTCATCAATTGAAATGATTGAAGTTTTATGATTTGGTGGAGTATAATATTCTGTTAGTAATGTATAAAGCTCAGAATTCTATACTACCTTCAAACATTCAAACGCTTTTTGTAAAAAGGAAAAGTTGTTATAATTTAAAGGGAACAGACATTTTTGTAAAACCTCAGTACAGAACCAGTTTAAAGGGTCGGTCTACTTCAATACAGGGAATAAGTTTGTGGAATAGTTTGAAAAACGATGTAAAAAAAAAAAAGTAAAGTCAATATGATTAAGACTAAATTGTTGAAAAGATATAAATAATTTTTTGTTAAATATGAAATGTATTAGAAAAGTAAATTTGTGAAGAGTTATTTATTTTGTTATATTATATTTATAGATGATCATAGTTTGAATCGATTATTTGAATTGATTTGTGTTTACGAAGGGGAAGATATAAGATTTTTTTATTCTTCTGCTACCTTTCATTTTAGTTTTTTTTTCTCTGTTATTTGTAATTTCTCTTTCTTGTTTTAAATCTGAAATGAATAAATAATAAATAAATTTCCGCTGACTGGGCTCCTGTCTGCAGGCGGAGGCCGGCTGTGTGAGGGTGATGATAGAGGCCGTAGCGATGAGTGGCAGGCCGGTGAAGAGCCAGCAGGTCGGAGAGGATGAGCTGACCTTCGGGGAGCGCAGGGACGAGCTGCTGCTGCAGTACCGGAGCAGACCGCTGGTCTTCCTGGAGAGGTACCATGTAGGTGTCCCCAAAACACACGAGCCACTTCTTTGTAACCTTTACGTAAACTTATGGTGCTTTGCCACTTCCTCAGCTCATCGGTTCTGCACCACACCATTGAGGGCCTGCCCACTCACTGTCGGTACCGACCCCCACTCAGTCCAGTTTATGGGACCACCTTGTTTGAGGATCAAAGCAGACTGCTCTGAGGCGTCGATTTTTACATAAGCAGACAGCAGCTGTTGATTGGCGAGCGGAGCTACGTCACTGGATGACGCACCCAGCAAAATGTTACATCTGAACCTCCTGTTAGTATTTTTATCCAAACTGACCCTGGGTTTTTGATCTGCTCAGAGGCGGGATTATAATGAAATTATAACCTGGTTCTCAATGGGTTAAATGAGGCCAGCAACTCTAAAAAGAGTCTCCCAGGGATTTAATGTCTGTCAAGGAATAGTTTATTTTGCATCACACACAAAAGGCTTTTAAGCACCGTCTCATTTTTCCTTTCACGTTAAACCAGTTAAGATCCGTTGAGATCACACTTAGTCCCTGCTTCTCATACATGTGACAGGTTGTGCTCCACTTCTGGTATAAATCTGTAATGCCACGGGACATCCGGCCCTTCCGGTTCCTGATCTCACGTTGTGTACTGGAACCAGCCTGCGCTGTAAACTGTAACCTTCTCCTGCCTTTATTTTAAAACTGGTAAAACTGAATTCACATTTCCTTGATTTATTAATAGTGTGAGTCAGCGCTTCTGAGGGAGGTCCAAGTCGGGGGGAGCGTGAGCTGGAGGTGGACCTGGGCCCGAGAGGAGGCCTGAGACCCACGGCTAGCAACAGCTAGCTGCAGTGACCCGTGACCTGCATCCAGCTCCCGTTGTAACACTCCTCCTCCTCATCGTGTTGACGGACGCTGCCACAACAAATGAGCACATTTACTGAGATATATCAGAGATGAAGGAGCAGCATGGCTACACCTGGACTTAAACTCAGTGCTGATATAAGCTAAAGACACTGAAGTCAGATTATAGGGCGTTTAAGACCACAATAGGTGGAGTGGATGAAACACAATGATCTGTTACCATCCCGCCCACAGAGCAGGGAAACTGGTCACAGTGGCAAGTCTCCACCTGAGAAGAACCGATAAGACGAGAGCTGAGTGGAGTCGCACTCATCAATGGATTTATTGTGCGTTCCTCCAGAGAGTGTATTCCACCTGCCACGTTTTAATGAAGAAAGTTCTTACACAATTGATTGTGCTCAGAGCATGTTGGGGATGACTTTCAGCTACTATCACACTAGTTTTAACTCAAAAACTGTACACTTAACTGAGTTATAGCTAATTCTTTCTCATATCAGCGGGGGCCATCTTGATAAGACTGACTCCAAAAGTTAATGAGTTGTAGGAGAACATCCAGTGACTACTTTCTGCAAGTTTCATTCATTAAAATATTTTGCTAACAGACAGAGTTGACTATAAAACCTTATAACAACGTTTTAAAAACAGATCTGGCACAATTACTTTGTGTTGCAGATGACAGCTACTATAACACCATATTTCAGATCAGCTGACTCAGCTGTGGCGGCCATCTTGACTGGGGTTGACTTTAGATAGAAGATAAACAGATTTAGAGCCCATCCTACTACCGGTAATTACTTCCCCCCCCCAATAGTGTCAGTAGTTTCGTCAACAGGCAAAAAAATAAGCATCACTTGGTTTAGTTCAGAGTCATTTTGTTTATTTTAAGTCACTATTCTCATTAGAATTGTAGTATTAGTACCAGGATTTTGCAGGCTGTTACGAAACCAGTAGTTGCAGGCAGGGACTCAGACTCAGAGTTTACAAAAATATATACTCTTTAATAATAATTCAAAACAAAGGGCTGACAGGGCAGCACACTCACAAAAACTGGGGAACAGGAAACAGGACTGACGCCAAAATTACACCACACGCGTTACGGCTCCGCCCCGCTCCGGTCCGACCTCCGCAGCAAATACGCACCCATTATAATCAATGACAGAATTTACACTGGCTCCGCACGGCGGCAGCGAGCTGCGGAGAGCGGACGGCAGTCCGTCAAAATTAGAAATTTTTCTATTTCTGCCGGACGCCGGAGCTGTGCGGAGTCAACTTTTGAAGATTACGTCGCACCAACAGGAAAAGGAACGAGCACAACTTCCGTATTTACAAAATAAAATCACCACGGGCGGACTTAATCCTAGCTCTATACGGATTTATTTGTACAAAAATGCTGTCAAACTATCATTTATGACTACGCCTACAAACGCAATACAAGAAATAAATAAATAAATAAAGTATTTTATTCTGAAATGTAATACATCACTTCCTGTTGCTCAAACCATGTCCTGTCGCTCATTTACGAGAGAAGATCAAGGCAGCAGTCTCTACTGTTGTTCTCCTTCTTCCACCGAATGAATTGTTTTGTTCTGACTTACTTATTTATCACTTGATTTATCGCGCGATCCCGCAAATCCCGCGCATGCGTCTAGGAGCGGCGCATGCAGGCGGACCTGAGCTGAGCGGAGGAAGTGGAAATTGGAGTTTGAGACGCTCAGCTGCGACCTGCGGAGCGGAGTGGACCGTATGTAGTGTAATTTTGGGGTAACTGGGGAACAGGAAACAGGACTAACTGGCAGGATCAGACAGGATATACCTAATGACGAGAAGACAAAGGACAAGACTCACAGACCAACTACTGTATATACGGTGTACACACAGACAAGACAGGACATACCATAATTCCAAACACCTGGGAACACAAGGAGGAAATCATTTTAACAAATTGAGACGACACAAGAGTGCACAGAACAGGGATGCCCACTAGATGGTGCCATCCCTACAATTAGTAATTTTCAAATGTACTTTATGCCACAACTAAATAATTTTTCTATTATTCCACCCACAGACACTATCAGTAGAGGACATTTTGTTTTAAATATAAGGAAAACAACAGTTCAAAAACCTGGAAGAGGGGATTTGTCAGATTTGCTGAAAACAGTACGAGCCTAAAGAGATATTAATCCTTGAATTCACAATACTGTATTATATCGATTAGGGTTAAAAACAAATCAGTCTTACTGTTTTCATAAAGAAGCACCCTGCAGTAATCAAGTCTAGAGGTTATAAAACATGTATTACTGTCTCAAGGTTTCTTTTGGACAATATGGGCTTCAGTGTAGACATTTTTCTCCACTGAAAAAACAAGATTTGACAGTTGTGTTTACGTGACTAGTTTTATGGAAGGATCCATTTTCACTCCCAGATTTGTGACATTTTTTTCTCAAAAGAATGGTGGAAACATGACTTCTGCCTTCTCAATGACATTTAAAACCATCCACTTCCTGATGTCTACCAGACAGTCAACGAAAAGTTGGACAGAGTGTGCACCTGTGTGCCTCAGAACAAAGTAAATTTGGCAATCATCTGCATAGAAATGAAAATGGATACCGTGTTTGTGAAAAATAGCACCTAGTAGCAGCAGGTAAAAAGAAAGAAGACGGGATCCAAGAATGGAACCCTGTGGTACCCCCACCAGAGAACTGCCGTGGTTGAAATAAAATCCTTGATGTTGACACAAAAGCTTCTAATTATCCTGTCATGCTCTCTTCCTTTTTCTGTCCTCAGGCTCACCTGAAACCCGAGCACCTCCCTGCATTTGCTCATGTCAGCTCAGACCCCAGAGCCCAACACTACAGCCGTGTGATTGAGACACGAGCGTCCGGCTGCATCAGCAGGACCAGAGTCAGAAACCAACGATATGCTGCCCTCAGGGCTCTGCAGAAGGGTGGGTGTTTACTGTTTCTGTAGCTACCCCAGGTGCAACATAAATAACACTCATCACAAACACATAAAAGTCTTTATTTATTTATGTATTATGCTTTAATTATTCACCTTTGGCTTGTGTCTATGTGGTCGTGTGTGTGTATGTATCTCATGAACCACTGGACAAATTTATTGAAACTTTAATGTGAATCTACTTTTTGAATCATCCTGATTCAAGATGGCCACCACTGATCTTTACAAAAAGGAAGAAATGAAAGGCTGTGACCTGAAATTTGTAGTGGTAACTGATCCACAACACATATTCAGAGCTGGTAACTATTTGAATTAAACTCCGTTAGCGAAATATCTCCTTTTTCTGTTGTAGGTGGTCAGTATTTCAGTGAGGAGCAGATGCGAATGAGGGAGCCTCTGCTGTATGAACAATACATCGGTCAGTACCTGACTGACGAGGAGGTGAGTTTCATTCACTGAACGTTTCTTTTGAGGAAATTAATGAAAATAATAATAATTTAAGACAAGAAAGTCCATGCTCAATAATCCAGGTATCAAATCCGATAATTCTCAATCAGGTCATCTGGACAGTTTCTTTTTTAGTAGAAACGTTTCACCCTCACTCCAGAGGGCTTCATCAGTCAGAGTAGTTCCAGCACACTGTTCCCCCACCAAGCCGTAAACAACTTAAGTGGACCAACCAGTTTGCTGGAGCCAAGATAGTTTCTGGAGGCCGTCCTGTCCCTCGTCGACTCCTCCCAGGCAGGCAGCCACAGCCAAAGTGGTTCAAGATAAGAAAGTCCTTGCTCAATAATCCAGGTATCAAATCCGATAATTCTCAATCAGGTCATCTGGACGGCCTCCAGAAACCATCTTGGCTCAAGCAAACTGGTTGGTCCACTTAAGTCAAAGTCAAAGTCAACTTTATTGTCAAAACTGCAATATGTACAGGACATACACAGGATTGAAATGGCATTTCTCTCTGTCCCTTCAGTGCAACAGTAACCATTTAAACACTAAAACATTTAATAAACATACGGTAAGCATAAAATGAAATAATAAAAGTGTAATACTGTCCTGAGTTTTTGCATAGTAGTATAAAAGTATAAAAAGTTAGGCCAACACTAAAACACTAAAACATTTAATAAACATAAGCATAAAATGAAATAACAAAAGTGTAATACTGTCCTGAGTTTTTGCATAGTAGTATAAAGGTAGTATAAAAGTATATCTATAAAATAAAATGAAAGTTCTGGCATTGACATTTGCAATAGAGTGACAAAGCAGCATATGAATTTATGTACACAGTATATGTATGAGGTAGTTTAAATTGGTATAGAGGTAAAGTGGCATATGCAATAAGGCTAGTAAAAAGAATATATATATCAGCAGTAGTGTAGATATAAAAAGTTGTGTAAATGTAAACAGTAGTAATAAATGTAAACAATAGTAATAAATGTAAACAGTAGTATGACTATAGGCAGTAATGTAATACAAACAGTGCAAATATGAGAAGTAATAATAATAATAATGAATTTAATTTATAACGCACTTTTCATTAATGAAAATCTCAAAGTGCTACTAAGTGCAACAGAATTAAATCTCAATAAAACAAGTAATAAAACAAATAAAATCAATAACTGTATCAACTAAGATCAAAGGTAGAATCATGAGGAGGCAGAGTATGCTCGGTTAAAAAGAAAGGTCTTCAAGCCGCTCTTAAAGTCAACCAGTGACTGTGGGGCTCTCAGGCAGTCAGGAAGAGAGTTCCACAGGCGGGGGGCAGCCACACTGAAAGCCCGGTCTCCCATGGTCCTTAATTTGGTTCTCGGAATGTGAAGGAGATTACTGTTCTGTGACCGCAGAGACCGGGTGGATGAGTATGGAACAAGAATGTCCTTTAGATAATCTGGTGAAGTTCCGTGTAAGCATTGATGTGTAATGAGAGCAGTTTTGTACTGAATTCTGTAGGCGACAGGAAGCCAATGAAGGTTATGGAGAATGGGTGTAATATGTTCAAATTTACGAACTCTCAACAAAATCCTTGCTGCACTGTTTTGAATATATTGAAGCTTCTGAAGGTATTTGCCAGGGATTCCAATAAACAGGGAGTTGCAGTAGTCGAGCCTGGAGGAGACAAAAGCATGGACGAGCTTCTCAGCATCGGAAAAAGTTAGGGATGGGCGAAGTCTGGAGATGTTTCGAAGATGGAAGAAGCAGGTTTTAAACAGATGCTTAATGTGATTTTCAAATGTAAGATGAGAGTCCATTTTTATTCCAAGATTTGTAACAGAGGTGGAGAGGGGGATGTCTTGTCCAGAAAAGGAAATTGTTGTTATAGTAGATGTTTGTACCTGGTGAGGGGTGCCAATCAGTATGGCCTCAGTCTTGGAGCAGTTTAATTGAAGAAAGTTCTGATTCATCCATGCCCTTATTTCCTCCAGGCAGGCAGAGAGGGCAGTGAGTGAAGATGGAGATGACAAGGTGGAAGATGAGGATGCTCCAGTCCTGATGTAAAGCTGTGTATCGTCGGCATAACAGTGAAAAGAAATGTTGAACTGATTAATAATTTGACCTAAAGGCAGCATGTAAAGGGAAAACAGCAGGGGCCCCAGAACTGACCCCTGAGGGACACCACAGGAGACACAGACTGTCTGGGACGTGGCGTTGCCAAGACTAACACATTCCAGCCTATTGGAGAGGAAAGATTTGAACCAGTCCAGGACAGTGTCACAGAGACCGACCTCCACATGAAGACGGTGGAGGAGGATACTATGGTCCACAGTGTCGAAGGCTGCAGTGAGGTCAAGGAGGACAAGGATGGAGGGAGAACCAGTGTCAGCAGCCATGAGGACATCATTGGTAACTCTCAGCAATGCAGTCTCAGTACTGTGAGCTGCCCTGAATCCAGACTGGAACTTCTCATACAGGGAGTGTTGCTGTAGGTGGTCCTGCAGCTGAGCAGCAACTGCTTTCTCCAGCACTTTAGACAGAAAAGGGAGGTGTGAAATTGGGCGGTAATTAGAAAAAATGTCGGGATCCAAATTAGATTTTTTCAGAAGAGGCCTAATGATGGCAGTTTTTAGAGGCAGTGGAACATGACCAGATTGTAGAGACTTATTTATTATTTGTGTGATTACCGGTATGGGCTAATTGCAAAGTGATTGGATTTTATGAGAGAAGGGATCTAGGGCGCAGGATGAAGGCTTCATTTTCTTGATGGTGGCCTCCACCTCACTCTGAAAAACTTCATCAAAGCTGTTTAGGGTCCCAGAATGCAGACGGGTAGATGGCACACTGAGAACAGGGAGGTTGTGGAGCTGAGATCTGATAGTGTCAACTTTGTTTTTAAATGACGAAAGGAACAGGTCGCATTTTTGAGCAGAGTCCTCAGGAGTTTGTTTAATGGGATTAAGCAGACGAGTTATTGTGGAGAAGAGCTGTTTAGAGTTTCCTGGGCAGGTGTTGATGATGTTAGAATAATATTTGGAGCATGCTTCTTTAAGAGAATTGGCGTATGCTTTCTGATGTTCTTTATATGCCTGCTTATGTACAGAGAGACCAGATGATTTTACACGTCTCTCAATAGCATGGCCAGTTGCCTTCATCTTGCGCAGCTCACCAGTGTACCAGGGGGCTGAACGGGAGAAAGACACCAGGCTTGACTTCAAGGGGGCGTGTAGGTCCAGGAGAAGTAGTGCAAACTGAATGAGCACATGACCGTGAGTTGAGTGAATAACCCGTTTTGATGACACAGAGTCCAGTGTTAAAAACTTTGTGTTGTGTGGTAATGTGTGAAAGTTTGTTGTGTTAAGGCAGTACAAGTGGGAGGGGAGGCAGAGCAGGCAGAGAGTTTAGCATCCTGACTGCCTGATGAACAGAGCTGTCTCTCAGTCTGCTGGTTCGAGCCTGGAGACTCCTCAGTCTCCTCCCTGATGGCAACAGGCTGAAGCAGCTGTGTAGTGGGTGTGTGGGATCACCTGCCATGCAGAGGGCTTTCCGAGTGAGGCGGTTGCTGTGTAAGTCCTGTAGTGAGGGGAAGGAGGTGCCGACAATCTTCTCAGCTGCTCTCACGATGCGCTGGAGGCTCTTGCGGCAGGATGCAGTACATGCACCAAACCACACCGTGATGCAGCTGGTCAGGACACTTTCTATGGCACCCCTGTAGAAGGTGCACATGATGGGGGTTGGAGCTCCAGCCCTTTTCAGCTTGCGGAGAAAGTAGAGGCGCTGGTGAGCCTTCTTGGCCAGTGATGCAGTGTTCCTGCTCCAGGACAGGTCCTCTGAGACGTGCACTCCCAGGAACTTGGTGCTGTCCACTCTCTCCACTGTGGTGCTGTTGATGGTCAGAGGGGCATGTTGTGCATCCCTCTTCCTGAAGTCCACATCAATCTCCTTTGTCTTCTCCACGTTGAGAGTGAGATTGTTGTGTCCGCACCACAAGGCCAGGCGGCTCACCTCATTCCTGTAGTCCGTCTCATCGTTGTTGCTGATGAGACCCACCACTGTTGTGTCGTCCGCAAACTTGATGAAGTGGTTGGAGCTGTATGATGGTGTGCAGTCGTGTGTTAGCAGGGTGAATAGAAGGGGGCTCAGCACACATCCTTGTGGGGCTCCTGTATTCAATGTGATGGTGCTGGATGTGTTATTCCCGACCCGTACTGCCTGTGGTCTCCCGGTCAGGAAGTCTAGCAGCCAGTTACACATTGAGGTGTTCAGCCCCAGACTGTCCAGTTTAAGGATGAGCTGTTGGGGGATGATGGTGTTGAAGCTGAAGTCAATGAAAAGAGTCTTTCGTGTCCAGATGTGTGAGAGCTGTGTGGAGGGCAGAGGAGATGGAATCGTAGGTTGAGCGATTTGGCCGATATGCAAATTGGAAGGGATCCAGGGAGGCAGGGAGGACAGATTTTATGCTTTTCATGACTAGCCGTCAAAGCACTTCATCAGGATGGGGTGAGTGCTACCGGACGATAGTCATTGAGGCAGGAGGGCGTTGCCTTCTTTGGGACAGGGATGATGGTGGTGGCTTTGAAACAGGTGGAGACGATGGCCCGACTCAGTGAGATGTTAAAAATGTCCGTGAAGACCGCTGCGAGTTCCCCTGCACAGTCCTTTAGCACACGACCAGGTATGTTGTCGGGACCAGAATCTTTCCGGGCGTTGATCTTCATGAATGATCGCCTTACGCTGTCTGGGGATAGCGCCAGCACCTGGCCATGAGGAGAGGGGGTGAGTTTTTGTGCAGGTGTGCTGTTACTTGCCTCAAACCAAGCAAAGAAGTCGTTCAGTTCATTTAGCATAGAGGTTGTGCTGTCACAGGTCTGGGGGGATGGTTTGTAGTCTGTGATGGTCTGTATTCCCTGCCACAGACTCCATGTATCTTTGCTGTCCTTGAAGCGATGAGCTATCTTCCTGGAATACTGCTTCTTGGCCTTTCTGATGCCCCGGGACAGGTTGTTTCTGGCTGCCCTCAGCCCCACCTGATCTCCCGCTGTGAAGGTAGCATTCCTGGCTCAAAGGAGTCTGTAAACCTCTGCTGTCAGCCATGGCTTCTGATTTGCCCGAACAGTGATGGTCTTGAGGTTGGTTAGATCATCAATGCACTTGGTGATGTATGAACATACAGTGTCTGAGTATTCTTGGAGACACGTGTTGTTGTTTGTGGTAGCAGCTTCTTTGAATATATTCCAATCTGTGGTGTCAAAACAGTCCTGGAGTGCTTCTGCAGACCCCTCTGGCCACACTCGTATCTGCTTGTGGACTGGTTTGGTGACTTTCACCAGTGGTCTGTATGCTGGCTTTAGCATAACACTGATATGATCGGAGGCACCGAAGTGGGGGAGGGGAGGGCCTTGTAAGCTCCTTTTATGGTGGTGTAAACTTGGTCCAGTGTATTATTTCCTCTTGTTGGAAAGTTTGTGTCTGTATGTTTTTGAAAATACACTCTTTAAATCTGCTTGGTTGAAATCACCAGCCGTGATGAGAAAAGCATCAGGGTGGGCTGTTTGCTGCTCACTGATGTGCAGATATAGTTCATTCAGTGCCTCACCTCTAATTTTGCTGCTGGAGCTTGGAAGAATATATACAGCAACGATCATAACAGCTGTAAATTCCCTCTGTAAATAGAATGGTCTGCATTTAATAGTCATAAAGTCCACTAAAGGTGAGCAGTGTTTGTAGACCACAGCAGCATCACGACACCAGGCGTTGTTGATGTAAACACAGAGCCCCCCTCCACGTGTCTTACCTCCCTCGATGAGAGCTCTGTCTGCTCTGTAGCATGTTAGCCACTCGAGCTTAAGTTGTTTACTTGGTGGGGGAACAGCGTGCTGGAACTACTCTGACTGATGACGCCCTCTGGAGTGAGGGTGAAACGTTTCTACTAAAAAAGAAACTGTCCAGATGACCTGATTGAGAATAATCGGAATAATAATTTAGTTTTTTTTTTTTTCCAGGTGCTGGAGCGCTCGCATGAGGCCATGTCGGGTGGTGCAGAGGAGGGATCAGGGGGCAGCACAGCGGGGCTTGCCCACCTCCTTTTGAATTCCTACCAGGAGCGGCTCATCCAGAACCGCCTGCAGGAGGAGCAGGAGAGAGAGGATGCTGCTCAGGAGGAGGAGGACGAGGAAGATGATGGTGAGGAGGCTCAAGTTGGTAGGAAACTGAGCGCAGAGCTGTTGTGATCTGCTGCTGCGTCACCTCCACTGCTGTGCTCTCACCACGCAGCCGTCAGAGTTCAGCAGAAAGAACAGGAGCTGACCTCGGAGGAGAAGGCTCTGCTCCGAGAGGAGTTCATCAGTCAGATGCACCAACGCTTCTTAGACGGAAAAGACAAAGACTTCAACTACAGGTCAGCAACAGCGTCAGGAAGATAACAGCAGCTGATTAAAAGCTGTGTCAGCAGAAATAGGCTGGCATGGATCAAACAGCTGGTGCACCCTTTTAAAGTCTGATCAGTTCTGGCTGATAAATACAACAAAATACTTTTATTCTCAATTAACTTTATTATGTTGTTGGTTCTTAAAATAACAGGAATTCAACATTTGTAGTCAAGAACCTAACCTGACAGTTAAGTTGGACATAGGGCTGGGCCATATCATATCGTTCACAATAATACCGGTAACAAAAGCTTGCCCGAGCAAAAAAGTTATATCATGATATGCTAATTTCATGACGTAATACGTCGGGGCGTCACTGTGTGAAACTTTTTTGTGCATGCCAGCATCATATGTCCCTTGCGAGCCAGCATTTTCCAAGTGTGGAGAGGTGGTGAGCAAAAAAAGAAAAAAAAGAAACCCGCTAAATCCTAAAACTGCAGAAAAACTGACGTACCTCAATAAAACTTTGATAGTTCCTTATTTTTGCTCTGTTTTCCACAGGGACTCTGGATTTCTCATTGTCATTTCATTATTTCTAACAAAGATAAAGGCCCTGACTCAGTCATAGTAACACAAGCACACTAATACCATGCCAATGTGGATGCACAACGGTGCACATAAAATAAAATAAAACAGTGCACATTCTACAGGCCTTGGGCCAAGGTGGGAACGGATCTGTTTTCATGGCACAATAAGGACTACCTGATTACTGTGGACTATTATTCAAATTTTTGGGAGGTTGACTATCTACCAGACACCAAAAGTAACACAGTGATCCACAAACTGAAAGCACATTTTGCTCGTCAGGGGATTCCATATGTGCTTATCTCAGAAAGGTTTTACACGGTTGGCATCAGGTGCGTTAATGGAGAGGACGCTGGCGTGATGTTCGCCGCTTCTCCACGCTGAAAAGTTGTTTTACTGTTGCTATTTTTAATTTTTGGACGTTTATCTGGACTTTTGTTCAGTGGTTTTTTAATTTTTTATCAAGGACTTTACGAACAGCTTGGTTAGTACTTCCTAACCGGAATATTGGGCTGTCTGCCTCCTGTCAAACTCCAGCACAAACCTTGCACAAACTTTGCTTGGAGAACTACGTGGCTGCAGTTTTTTGTTTTGCTTACCTGCTGCTTCTGTCAACCTCCTGTGTGGTCTGGACCGTTCTGGACTTTCTCCTGTGCTCCTCTTCGAGTCATGCTCATTCAAGTTACATCTCACTGCTTCTTGTTTATTTCTCTCGGAGCCGTGGGTCTGCTGTTAGCGGCTAGCTCTGTGCTAGCTTCCCCCGGTTTGGCTGGCGTGATGTTGACCTACTCCGCTTCGCAGCTGCTTGGACTTAACAACTGCTCCATTCCATCTTCTGTTTCCATCATCAAACAACTGGGACTTCTGCGTAGACCTCGTTACATCCATAGAGGCTCTCGAAAGAAATCTGTTTATTCTCGCTCTGAATTGATTCCGTCCGGGAGACGTGTCGCACCTCAACTACGTCATCAGAACGCTGCGTCTGTAGTCCCTTGTAGTCCGCAGCGCACGAGGTGGCAAGGAAAACGTGGAGTGGATTTCAGTCTGCTTAAACCGGTTCAAAAAGCTCCTACACCAACTAGCATTAAAATAGAACTTTTCAATGTACAATCACTATCCAATAAATCATGTCTAATTCATGATCACATCCTGGAGAAAAACTTGGACTTCATGTGCCTCACAGAAACCTGGCATCAACCAGACGTGTTCAGTTCTCTGAATGAAGCTTGTCCATCTGGATACAGTTATCTGCAGAGAGCCCGCAGCACTGGCCGCGGTGGTGGTCTGGCTGTAATTTACCGCAGTAATTTAAAATTGTCACATCTGTCTTCTCATAATTTTTCTTCTTTTGAATGTTTGGCCTTCAACTTCAAAGCCCCACTCCTGATGAACGTTATATTGATTTATAGACCTCCCAAACCACATGTTTCATTTAACTCAGAAATACATGACCTCCTCACTTTTTTCTGCACCTCCCCTGTAAAAACTATTTTTCTTGGCGATCTGAATATCCACATGGACAATTCCTCTTCCCCTCTGGCAACAGATTTTAAGTCTCTTTTGGAATCTCTCAACCTCACCCAACATGTGGTCGCCCCTACGCACAACATGGGGCATACTCTGGATTTGGTGATTACAGACACTGTACTTAATAACTTGTCTGTATATGACCTGGGTGTCTCAGACCACAGGGTCATCTCCCTGGAAGTGCCTTCAACTTCACCTGCTTCTAACCCAAAACGACCTATCCAGTTCCGTGACTATAAAAACATTTCCCCTGATGTTTTGTCTGCTGATCTTCACACCCTGACTGCTGTCAATCACTCATCTGCAGATGACTCTGTGGATTATTACAACCAATCTCTCCAGGAGCTTCTGGACCTACATGCTCCCCTGAAGTCAAGACTGGTGTCTTTCTCCCGTTCAGCCCCCTGGTACACTGATGAGCTGCGCAGGATGAAGGCAACTGGCCGTGCTATTGAGAGACGTGTAAAATCATCTGGTCTCTCTGTGCACAAGCAAGCGTACAAAGAACATCAGAAAGCGTACGCCTATTCGCTTAAAGAAGCACGCTCCAAATATTATTCCAACATCATCAACACCTGCCCTGGAAACTCTAAACAGCTCTTCTCCACAATAACTCATCTGCTTAATCCCATTAAACAAACTCATGAGGACTCTGTTCAAAAATGCAACCTGTTCCTCTCATCATTTAAAAACAAAGTTGACACTATCAGATCTCAGCTCCACAACCTCCCTGATCTTAGTGTACCATCTACCCGTCTGCTTTCTGGGACCCTGAGCAGCTTTGATGAAGTCGTTCAGAGTGAGGTAGAGACCATCCTCAAGAAAATGAAGCCTTCATCCTGCGCCCTGGATCCCTTCCCCTCGTCTCTCATAAAATCCAATCACTCTGCAATTAGCCCATTAATCACACAAATAATAAACAAGTCTCTACAATCTGGTCATGTTCCATTGCCTCTAAAAACTGCCATCATTAGGCCTCTTCTGAAAAAATCTAATTTGGATCCCGACATTTTTTCTAATTACCGCCCAATTTCCCACCTCCCATTTCTGTCCAAAGTGCTGGAGAAAGCAGTTGCTGCTCAGCTGCAGGAACACCTACAACAACACTCTCTGTATGAGAAATTCCAGTCTGGATTCAGAGCAGCTCACAGTACTGAGACTGCACTGCTGAGAGTAACAAATGATGTCCTCATGGCTGCTGACACTGGTTCTCCCTCCATCCTTGTCCTCCTTGACCTCACTGCAGCCTTCGACACTGTGGACCATAATATCCTCCTCCACCGTCTTCATGTGGAGGTCGGTCTCTGTGACATTGTCCTGGACTGGTTCAGATCTTTCCTCTCCGATAGGCTGGAATGTGTTAGCCTTGGCAATGCCACTTCCCAGACAGTCGGTGTCTCCTGTGGTGTCCCTCAGGGGTCAGTTCTGGGGCCCCTGCTGTTTTCCCTCTACATGCTGCCTTTAGGTCAAATTATCAATCAGTTCAACATTTCTTTTCACTGCTATGCCGACGACACACAGCTTTACATCAGGACTGGAACATCATCATCATCCCTATCTCCGTCTTCACTCACTGTTCTCTCTGCCTGCCTGGAGGAAATAAAGGCATGGATGAATCAGAATTTTCTTCAATTAAACTGCTCGAAGACTGAGGCCATATTGATTGGCACCCCTCACCAGATACAAACATCAACTTTAACAACAATCTCCTTCTCTGGTCAAGACATCCCCCTCTCCACCTCTGTTACAAATCTTGGAATAAAAATGGACTCTCATCTTACATTTGAAAATCACATTAAGCATCTGTTTAAAACCTGCTTCTTCCATCTTCGAAACATCTCCAGACTTCGCCCATCTCTGACTTTTCCTGATGCTGAGAAACTCGTCCATGCCTTTGTCTCCTCCAGGCTCGACTACTGCAACTCCCTGTTTATTGGTATCCCTGGCAAAAACCTTCAGAAACTTCAATACATTCAAAACAGTGCAGCTAGGATTCTGTTGAGAGTTCGTAAATTTGAACATATTACACCCATTCTCCATAACCTCCATTGGCTTCCTGTCACCTACAGAATTCAATACAAAACTGCTCTCATTACCCATCAATGCTTGCACGGCACTTCACCTGACTATCTAAAGGACATTCTTGCACCATATTCATCCACCCGGTCTCTACGATCACAGAACAGTAATTTCCTTTATATTCCTCGGACCAAATTGAGGACCATGGGAGACCGAGCATTCTGTGTGGCTGCCCCCCGCCTGTGGAACTCCCTCCCTGATGACCTGAGAGCTCCACAGTCACTGGTTGACTTTAAAAGCAGCATAAAGACCTTTCTTTTTAAGCAAGCCTATTCTGCCTCCACATGATTTTATCTTTGATCTTAGCTGATATCATTATTGATTTTACTTGATTTTATTGATTTTACTTGTTTTATTTTATTTATTTTTTAAGCAAGCCTAATCTGCATCCACATGATTTTATCTTGATCTTAGTCGATATTATTATTGATTTTATTTGATTTTATCACTTGTTTTATTTTGATCTTTGCTTTATTACAATTTGTAGCACTTTGAGATTTTTATTAATGAAAAGTGCATTATAAATGGAATTCATTATTATTATTATTATTATTCAGTCTTTTAAAACCAGATAGTCCAAGTACGATCATAGAAAGTTGCTACACAACTGGAATAGTTTTCTACCAGAGTAAAGTAGCGTCTTTAACATCTTTCATTAAAGTTCTTTGGGTGTGTGTGTGTGTGCAATAAAATCAGATGGCCTGATTTAACTGCAGCATTGCAGGTGGCCAGGAGAGGGCACTGTAACTGAAGCTTCAAAAACTGAGTCCATTTTGGAGACATTTGTCCCCAGTGGTTTGGTGCTTCATAAAAGCTTCATTTGCCCATCACTAGCTCAGAGAAGAAGAAGCCAGAGCCAAATCGTGATCCGAGAGACGTAGCAGAAGAGAAGGCAGGCAGTCTGTGCCATATTCAGAGTGCAGGGTCCAAATCCAGAGGGGCAGGCAAGGCGAGTAAATCCATGGTTCAGGTGTGGGGTCAAAACAAGGCAAAGATACAAGGCTGTGGAATGAACACTGGACATCTACTGGCTGAGAGTTCTTGATAATCTGGCACTGAATGAGAGTTGAGCTTATGCAGGGTGAAGACAGGTGGACATGATGAGAGCTGGTTGCTGTGACCAGGCAGAGTGGGCGTGGCAGGGTGACAGGAGCAGGCTTGAACTTGGGAAGTAACGGGAGAAACATGGCTTGAAAACAAAAGACTGTGGTAGAAACGTGACATGAACAGGAAGCTGCGTGCATGCCTCTGAGCGCACGATACATCCAGTGCCTGGAAAAAGTATTCACAGCCTTCCAACTTTTTCACCCGTTGTCACGTTTCAGACACAAACTTCAATGTTCATTCAGACCGACACAAAGTTTTGAAGAAAGAGGAAAATGTTATGTGGTTTATTTTTTATTTTTACAAATAAAAATCTGCAACGTGTGTCTGTGTTTGTAATTCTGAAGCCTTGAACTAAAGTCCAGCTCCCATTAGAAGTACCAGTACAGAACACCAGTTCTAGAATGACGTAACAAAATATTCTAAAGTTCAAGGGACCTTAATCTTTTTTTTTGGCACGGCTGGAGAGAGTCCCGTGGTTTGTTGTGTGTGTGTTTATTTGCAGATTTGCAGCTCACTTCAAGATGTTGACACATTTTTAAGAATGTGTCACGTTGTTGAACTTTATTTTCATCTTTGTGTTATGTTTAAACTGCTTTAACGTCAAATATCTCCAGAGAAACACACCATGAATGGTGTGACAGAGAAGAATGTGTTGCACTCAGGCAGCAGCTTCCTCTTCATCACAACGGACCAGCACAGAGTCCACAATACTGTGGAAGCTGCACGTCTGTCAGTCTCACACTCCATTCTTCCCTCGCTCGTGAACAAAACCAGAGATACTTGAACTCCTCCACTTGAGGCAGAACCTCACCCTCGATCTGAAGAGATCAATCCTCCCTTTTCCGGTTGAGGACCATGGCCTCAGACTTGGAGGTGCTGATTCTCATCCCAGCTGCTTCACACTTGACTGTGAATCACTCCAGTGAGAGCTGGAGATCCCAACACGGTGACACCAGCTGGATCACATCATCTGCAAAGAGCAGATTTTAAATCCTGAGGCTATAGAACCAGAAACCCTCGACCCCTGGCTGCACTGAGAAATTCTATCCATAAAAGTTATGAGGCTGAGTCCATCTCCCACCCTGAAGGGTCCGACTTACTACCGGCAATGCGAACCAAACTCTTATTCCGCTTATATAGGGACTGAACAGCCCATAGCACCCCATCCCATACTCGGAGTGTACCGAGGAACATTGGGCCTCATGCACGAACATGTTCGTATTTTTATCCTAAATTTCTCTTACTTTTGTTCGTACGAAGCGTTCGTACGAACATGCCACGTCAGATTCAACAAACTCTTCTATCCTCAGGAAAAGTGTGTAAATGAGCTGCGTACGTATGATGAATTCCACCTGTTCTATCCACCTGCGCGTGCATGTGGAGAGGTTATTTACATTATTCCCACCCCTCAAAACAGCATCGTTCATAAAATGACAGCGAAGAGTAAAAAGCTTAACTTTACGGGTGTGGAGATTGAAGTTCTGCTCTCCGAGATCGAGAAAAGAAAATCTGTCCTTATTAGCAGCGTCACTCATGGGATTAAGGGACCAGCTAAAGCCAAAGAATGTTTGTTTATAATAAATGTGGACCTTAAAATATACACACATCCAGGTGGCGCAACTGGGAACGCATTGCGCTGTTAGCTGCTCCTAACCTTATCTAGACCTCGTGGGTTCGATTCCCACAAGGTATGACTATTTTTTTTCCCTTCTTTCTTTAGATTATTTATTCATTCCAGATTAAAAAGACGTTATGCTTTATTACTTGTTGTATTGTAAATAGTCTTCTTGTGTTTTTTAAATCTGGAATGAATTAGAAGCAGAAAGAAAAAAAACGTTGTCCCATGTGGGAACTGAACCCATAAGGTTCGGAACGGAGAGGCAACGCTCATCTCATTGAGCTATCGGAGCTCTATGACTGTAACAGTAGGAGATCAAGGTAAAGTCTGCGTTACCGAGACAAATTAAACTTAATTAATTCATAATTTAAGTTGGTTTTAGTTTGAGATCTTCATATTAATATTGTAGTGTTAGAAAACGGCATTGATAACAAATTGATTTTAATTTAAATATTTTAATCCGTTAGTCATTATTACATTTAAAATTATAATTCGACTTCGAACAGAATAACCTATTGTCAAAAACAATTGTGGTGCGTGATTTTTTTAAACTCAGGATATTTTCTAAATAACGAAATATGAAGTTATTAGTGAAGAAATTCCATCTGGATAACAGCAGACTGTCTGCTCGTAAAATATACGACAGGTCCGGACCACACGTAAATTTTGTTTGTATCTGAAAAAAATCTTAGGATACGAAAACATTGTTGACAAATGATCCTAAATCACTCGTACGCACAGTTTAAGAACGAATCTGTGCGTACGAACGGTTCGTGCATGAGGCCCATTGATCCTGTATTGAACGCCTTTTTTGATTGTTGAAGTCTTTCTCTGGACGGGCAAACTCCCACGACCCCTCGAGGACTCTCGTGAGGGTAAAGAGCTGGTCCAGTGTTCCACAGCCAAGATGGAGCATTGTTCCTCCTGAATTCAAGGTTTGTCCATCCATTGGACTCGCTTGTCCAGTATCCCTGAATAAAACTAACCGGGGTGTGGGGGTTAAGAAGAGTGATGCTCCTAAAATTGGAGCACCCTTTGGTCCCCCTTTTTGAAGAGGGGAACCACCAATCTGCTGAGTGTTTGAATCATTACGGTAACTCCTGAAAGACTGAATGAACTCAGTCTTTTTATATATTCTGTTTAAAACACCTGCTGCAGAGTCTGAAGTGCTGCTCATGTTTGTGTTACAGTGAGGTGGACGACAACCCAGACTATGACAACTTGGACATTGTCAGCAGAGACGCTGAGGATAAATACTTTGATGATGATGAAGAGGATGACATGGAAAATAATGAAGAAGAGGATATGATAGGATAGTGCTGGTATCTGTAACATCTCTGTTAATGTTGTGTAAATACAAATACATGTATACCAAATCAAATGGTGTTAAGTTTTTTTTTTTTTACATGCGACTGCAAACAAGCTATAAAAAGTTGTCCACAAGCTGTACTTTATTAAAATCATTCAAACAAAACAAATGCTAAAAAAAGTTATGCAAATTTATTAAACCAAATTAAAAGAAAATCAGAAAGTGGAGGTACAAAAAAAAGGAACTAACAGCAATGCAACATTTTGTAAAATGGGTCAAAAACATTTATAATGGGCTTCAAGAGGGTCTATTTTTTATTTTTTTGGCCACCTTAAACGTTAAATTGTATTAAAAGAGACTGGGAGTTTATACAGTAATGGTTGTCTCTATGTGTCCCTGTGATGGACTTGTGTCCCACCTGTCCAGAGTGGACCACACACAGTCTGATGAAGATGGACTGGCTGTCCTGCGACCAAAACAGGAAAAAGCAGGTGAAGAAAATGACTGGATAGGTATAATACAAATTTAAAATATAAAATTTGAATAATTCTGTCCCATTTTTCCCAACTACATTGATAAAAAGAATGTACCAAGTTGAGCAAATAACCAAAAACAAATACTCCAAAATGCACACTGGGTGTCATTGATGAACATGACTGACTGACACCATAAATAAATAAATCACACAGAAAAGAGTCTGTGTTCAGGTTTCCAATTCAATTCAAAATACTTTATTAATCCTAGAGGGGATTTAATGTTGTAACTCATCATCCTGGTTTCATTAAAGAGTTGTTCTAGATGCTGATGACTGTGGGCAGGAAGGATCTCTGGTACTGGTCTGTCTTAAACAGCAGACCTGAAGAAGCCTCTGACTGAAGACACTCTGTTTTTGTATGACAGTCTGATGAAGATGATGCTGAGGGTTGTCTATGTTCATTTTATGAAGAATCCTTCTTTGTACAATCATCTCCAAAGGTTCTAGAGGAGTCCCCAGAACTGAGCTGGCCTTCTTTATGAGCTTGTTGATCTTTTTTAAGTCACTTGCTCTGGTGCTGCTACCCCAGCAGATGATGGCAGAAGAGAGAGCGCTCTCTATACAAACTTATAGAAGATGTGCAGCATCTTGCTGCAAACATTGAAAGACTTCAGCTTGCTCAAGAAGTACAGTCTGCTCTGTCCCTTCTTGTATGCTTCATGGTTGCATTCAGTCCAGTCTGTTGTCATGTTCTCCTGATGCATGCTCAATAATCCAGGTAGAAAAATCTAAAAAAGTTAAAGTCCTCTGGACTCCCCCTGCAAATCTTCTCTCAGGTATACGACACTGCCTACGGTAATTACAGTGACTTGGGCAGGCATGGTAGGACAATAAAGTTGTTTTCTTGCCCCACAAGAACAACCAGGAACTGAACAAAAACAACCACTGAAACCTCACTGTCTAATACTAACACTTGTGACATTTTCTGAGAATTTAGTCGAGAACAGCTATCCACAATATTCCTGGAGGTGTCACTGTAGAAGCGAATGTGCATTGAACTTCCGGTCCGAGACCGGAAGTGCCTTTATTCCATAGGTGGAGTATGGATCGCGGGTGTTTTTGAAAGTTATTTTCATTCATTTTATCGGAGCAAACACAGCTTTTGTTTAAACGGAACGTTTACTGAAATGTCCTACCGGGGTTCAGGTACCTGCTGTGCTGTTCGCGGCTGCACCAACAACCGGACCAAGCTAAATCTTTGGCTAAAACAACAGTGTTTTCAACACGGACCCAAAACAAAGAAAGAGTGTTCCTGCATCCTACTCTATGGCTGTGTCTGCGCGATCAGGTAACATCTGTAATTTATTTTTATTCAGGGAGGGTTTATTAATGAGAGTTTTGGATGATTTACTGTCTTAATGATATATGTCAGGCGCGACCGGTGTTACAGAACACCGTGACTTTTAGCCGAGATAGCTGCTAACAAACGTTAGCCGAGAGACAGGAGCAAACGCGTTGCTATTTATGTATTTTTAAATTATGTCAGCGCGATCAGGTAACGTCTTTTTATTCAGGGAGGGTATATTAATGAGAGTTTTGGATGATATGTCTTAAAATGATATATGTCAGGCGCGACCAGTGTTACAGAACACCGTGACTTTTAGCCGAGATAGCTGCTAACAAACGTTAGCCGAGAGACAGGAGCAAACGCGTTGCTATTTATGTATTTTTAAATTATGTCAGCGCGATCAGGTAACATCTTTTTATTCGGGGAGGGTATATTAATGAGAGTTTTGGATGATATGTCTTAAAATGATATATGTCAGGCGCGACCAGTGTTACAGAACACCGTGACTTTTAGCCGAGATAGCTGCTAACAAACCTTATCCGAGAGGCCTGAGCAAACGCGTTCGCTATTTATTTATTTTTAAATTATGTCTGCGCGATCAGGTAATTTCTTTTTATTCGTCCCTCCTCTTTTAAGAAAACGAGTGGTGTTCCCACATTTTTAATGAACTAAAACAACAAAGTTTGGACTGTCTTCAACTGTATTACTCGCATGTAAACAAACGGTGTTTCCAGGCAACCGGAAGTCGTGTGCACATTTCGCGCAAAGCGTCATGGGACGTAGGAATAATGTGGATAGTGCCATGCAGCCACCCAAAATCCTGCAGGCAGCTGTTTGAACCATAGATATGGTTTGAACAGCTAAGTGGCAGCCGCGGGTCCACTTAGCTGTTCAAACAGCTGCCTGCAGAATTTTGGGTGGCTGCATGGCACTACTGTATAGCTGTTCTCGTAATTTCTTAATTCAAGATACTGTATCTAAAAATGTCATTACAGTCATAGTAATGACATTTTTTGATATCTTGAATTTGACACCTTAAATGACGAATCAGGTGACGTTATTTCAGATATCTTAACATTCTGCTAGTCAAAATGTAATTGTAACTAGTCAAAACGCATTTTTAGATATCCTGTACTGTACGGTAGTCAGACTGCACGATTTAATGTTAAAAGGGCTTGCCATAGTCCCACCGTATCTAACCTCTGCGCCACCACTCCCCCATGACATGACTTCTAAGGGCAGCGTCGTGTCAGTCATACATGACGTTTCAAAGTCTCGTGTCCTTTGAAACGTCACGCATGACTTCAAAGGCAGCGTCGCGTCATAGACTTCAAAGAGCAGCGTCGCAGTCATATGACGTTTCAAAGATCAAGCGTCTCGTGTCCTTTGAACGTCATGCATGACTTCAAAGGGCAGCGTCGCGTCCTAAAGTCTATATAAGGAAGTCGGGTTAGTGAAATATCATTTCTGAAAAAGTTTCAAGACGAACACATCAGAGAGTTCTAAAATTCTTCATATTTCTCATTATACAGGAAAAATGAAACCGTCCGTTCACTTTTCTGATGAATCATCCATTTCTTCTGAATCTGATAACGAATCCGTTAATTTTTCTTCAGAATCTGATAACGAATCCGTTAATTCTTCTGTCTCTGATAACGAATCCGTTAATTCTTCTTTGGAATCTGATAACGAATCCGTTAATTCTTCTTCGGAATCTGATAACGAATCCGTTAATTCTTCTGTCTCTGATAACGAATCCGTTAATTCTTCTGTCTCTGATAACGAATCCGTTAATTTTTCTGCCGTCTCTGATAACGAATCCGTTAATTTTTCTGCCGTCTCTGATAACGAATCCGTTAATTTTTCTGCCGTCTCTGATAACGAATCCGTTCAACAAACTGCTGCCGAAGTCGCTGCGGCCGAGCAACTGCGTATTTTCACGACGGCCGTGACTATGGGCGTTTTGACTGAAGTTGGCGCGGTCTCCAAGTATGCCTTGCACACGAAAGAAAGCGTGCAATTCACAAAGTATATGGTGACCCGCATTACGGATGACATTGTAGCGCCTCCATATTTCCACTGCGACTTAAAAAGAACCGAAAAGGCTGTGAAAAAGGCAGCTCGGGAACTCCGAAAGGTCTGCTCCACCCCTGAGCTAAAAGAAATAGTCCAAGTAGAAGATGCGACTGTCGACAACAAGTTCACTGAGGTTTTACATGCAGTCATCAACAAAAGCCTCAAAAGTTTAGAGAAATGGGAAAAAGTACTTCACTGTTGTCGGGTGGCGGCGATTACAATGTCTTCACTCACATTAATATCTACTTTTGCATTTATGCTATGGGGGGAGATCATATCTCTTATAGAGGCTTTATCGAGGCCTTGGAGGATAGGGTCAGTATTCTGACTGAGTAGCTGGAAACGCATATATTTTATAACGCAGGCATATATATATATATACTGTAT
>JBBPBX010001529.1:17993-45124 GCA_038048925.1 Garcialebias charrua | reverse complement strand
CCCACGCCAAACCCCTAGGCCGCGACCCTCCCTCCATAGTCCAGGACATCACCCGATGGCCTGCCACCTTACCGGACCCCACCCCCAGAAAGGCCGCCAGCGAACCAGGGGGGTGCAAAAAAACAAACACTAGACCCTGACACACACACCCCCGCCCCCAAATGTGCTGTTGATGTGTGTTGTTTTTTAAAGTGCAATTAAAAAAAGGAAAGAGAAGGAGCAAAAGGTTGGCATAATGCCAGTTTCCCCTCCACCCCAACTCTAACCCAGCCCTTACTGTCTAAATGCAACATTGTAAGTGAGCACAGGCACAGGAGGCAAGAGTGGTGTCGTCCCGCCACCTATAACCATAGTGCCCACCCCAAGTTCTTATACGTGAATGTTATGAGGATGTTTATGAGTGAATGTCTAAGGTATATAATAAAATTGAGTCCTAGGTGATACTGAACAACAGAGATGTAAAAAAAGTTGCAGTACACCCAAGCTTCAAAATCCTTACATGTATGAAATGAAGAGGGCGGAGGTGCGCGGTGAGGGATGGAGAGAAAATGACTGCAGGAACAAATGCTCCCGCAGCGAGTCAGCTCCCCCGCTGACCCTACATACCCCCCCAGTTCGCCAAGGTCCACCCAAGGAGCGAGGCCAAAACACCTCTCCGACCGCCAGGCCCATTGAGCTCCAGACCAGAGAGGGACAGGGCCACGAGGGCCGCCAGCAGCAGGACCAACAGCCCACACCCACCAGGGCCGCCAAGACCCCACGAACCGTAGTCAGCACGCCACCCAAGAGGACACAAAATCCCACATGGACGACACGGCCAAGAGCGCCCGCCTAACCGCCGACAGAGCCAGGAAGCACTAGGAGCGGCCCCCCACCATAAAAAGGACCAGTCCACCGGTCATGTATATTCCAGACCATAATCAAGGACATCTACCCAGTCCCCACCCCAGAAGAAATACTATACCCACCCTTCATACTAACAACTCTCAGAACACAAAACACACTAGACACCCAGGCTGGGACAACCTGTCCCCTCCCATGGGCCACTAGTCACGTTCCTAGACACCCAACCCCCCAACCCATGAACCCCCAACCCACCAGCGAGCCGAGGGCCCCCGGGCTAGAGCCAGGCACCAGAGCGTAGGCCACCTCAAGACCAGCGACCCGCTTGCCAGAGCCCAAGATCCCCGACCCCACCAGGCCCAAGCCCGGGGATAATACGCCCCCAGAACCCAAGCCCCCGGCCCCCACTCCGAAACCACCCCAGCATAGCCGGGCCACCGACCGGCAACCCATGACCGTTGCCACAGACCACCTGAGGGCCCACATGCATCCCCCAGCAGACATCCCCCAGAACCACCCAGGTCCTCCCCAGGGTGAAGGCAGAGCTCCCCCACCCAAACAGCCCCAACCCCCCGGTGCCCTAAACCCCAACACCCCCCTCATCAGCCCCAATGCCCATAAAAGCCAGACCCCAGACCCCTCACTATGTAATGGAGCCGATCAAAGAATGCCAAAGAGATTGATCCGATGTGTCGGCAGATGCTGTTTGAAGACTAATATGATCTAACAGAATATTTTTATACTGATTAATACTAAGATTATTTTTATTTTTCCAATTCAGGTGTATGGTTTTCTTTGCGATGCATAAGGCAGTGAAAATCATGCGGGATGTGTTTTTTTCTAGTGTAACATCTTCAAAGATACCCAATAAGCAAACAGATGGAGAGAGAGGAATGTTACATTTCAGACATTTAGACAAGTCTTCACAAACCTGGACCCAGAACTTCTGAACGGGTTTACAGAACCAGACTGCGTGGATATAATCATCAGGTATATTGCCTGTGCAATGTGAGCAGTTGTTAGATGATGTAAATCCTATCTTAAACATTCACTGACCTGTATAATGTACTCTATAGAGAACTTTATACTGTATCAATTGTAAATTGAAAATTCTAATCATTTTAAATGTTTTTAAACATAATTTGAGACCAGGTGTTTTGGTCAAAGTTGACCGATAAATCTGTCTCCCATTTTGCAATAGGTAGTGTTATAGAGTCATCGATTCTAGACAATTTCTCGTATATTTTAGATAATAATTTGGGTTGATTAACATTAATAATAATAATAATAATAATGAATTCAATTTATAACGCACTTTTCATTAATGAAAATCTCAAAGTGCTACAAAGTGCAACAGAATTAAATGTCAATAAAACAAGTAATAAAACAAGTAAAATCAATAACAGTATCAACTAAGATCAAAAGTAGAATCATGAGGAGGTAGAGTATGCTCGGTTGAAAAGAAAGGTCTTCAAGCCGCTCTTAAAGTCAACCACAGACTGTGGGGCTCTCAGACAGTCAGGAAGAGAGTTCCACAGGCGGGGGGCAGCCACACTGAAAGCCCGGTCTCCCATGGTCCTTAATTTGGTTCTCGGAATGTGAAGGAGATTACTGTTCTGTGACCGCAGCGACCGGGTGGATGAGTATGGAATAAGAATATCCTTCAGATAATCTGGTGAAGCTCCATGTAAGCATTGATGTGTAATGAGAGCAGTTTTGTACTGAATTCTGTAGGCGACAGGAAGCCAATGAAGGTTATGGAGAATGGGCGTAATATGTTCAAATTTACGAACTCTCAACAAGATCCTTGCTGCACTGTTTTGAATATATTGAAGTTTCTGAAGGTTTTTGCCAGGGATTCCAATAAACAGGGAGTTGCAGTAGTCGAGCCTGGAGGAGACAAAAGCATGGACGAGCTTCTCAGCATCGGAAAAAGTTAGGGATGGGCGAAGTCTGGAGATGTTTCGAAGATGGAAGAAGCAAGTTTTAAACAGAAGCTTAATGTGATTTTCAAATGTAAGATTGGAGTCCATTTTTATTCCAAGATTAGTAACAGAGGTGGAGAGGGGGATGTCTTGTCCAGAAAAGGAAATTGTTGTTATAGTAGATGTTTGTACCTGGTGAGGGGTGCCAATCAGTATGGCCTCAGTCTTGGAGCAGTTTAATTGAAGAAAGTTCTGATTCATCCATGCCCTAATTGCCTCCAGGCAGGCAGAGAGGGCAGTGAGTGAAGATGAGGATGCTCCAGTCCTGATGTAAAGCTGTGTATCGTCGGCATAACAGTGAAAAGAAATGTTGAACTGATTAATAATTTGACCTAAAGGCAGCATGTAAAGGGAAAACAGCAGGGGCCCCAGAACCGACCCTGAGGGACACCACAGGAGACACAGACTGTCTGGGACGTGGCGCTGCCAAGACTAACACATTCCAGCCTATTGGAGAGGAAAGATTTGAACCAGTCCAGGACGGTGTCGCAGAGACCGACCTCCACATGAAGACGGTGGAGGAGGATACTATGGTCCACAGTGTCGAAGGCTGCAGTGAGGTCAAGGAGGACAAGGATGGAGGGAGAGCCAGTGTCAGCAGCCAAGAGGACATCATTGGTAACTCTCAGCAATGCAGTCTCTGTACTGTGAGCTGCCCTGAATCCAGACTGGAACTTCTCATACAGGGAGTGTTGTTGTAGGTGGTCCTGCAGCTGAGCAGCAACAGCTTTTTCCAGCACTTTAGACAGAAAAGGGAGGTGTGAAATTGGGCGGTAATTAGAAAAAATGTCGGGATCCAAATTAGATTTTTTCAGAAGATACCTAATGATGACAGTTTTTAGAGGCAATGGAACATGACCAGATTGTAGAGACTGATTTATTATTTGAGTGATTAGTGGGCCTATTGCAGAGTGATTGGTTTTTATGAGAGACGAGGGGAAAGGATCCAGGGCGCAGGATGAAGGCTTCATTTTCTTGATGATGGCCTCCACCTCACTCTGAACAACTTCGTCAAAGCTGTTTAGGGTCCCAGAATGCAGACGGGTAGGTGGCACACTGAGAACAGGGAGGTTGTGGAGCTGAGATCTGATAGTGTCAACTTTGGTTTTAAAAGACGAAAGAAACAGGTCGCATTTTTGAGCAGAGTCCTCAAGAGTTTGTTTAATGGGATTAAGCAGACGAGTTATTGTGGAGAAAAGCTGTTTAGAGTTTCCAGGGCAGGTGTTGATGATGTTAGAATAATATTTGGAGCGTGCTTCTTTAAGAGAATAGGCGTACGCTTTCTGATGTTCTTTATATGCCTGCTTATGCACAGAGAGACCAGATGATTTTACACGTCTCTCAATAGCACGGCCAGTTGCCTTCATCTTGCGCAGCTCATCAGTGTACCAAGGGGCTGAACGCGAGAAAGACACCAGTCTTGTCTTCAAGGGGGCGTGTAGGTCCAGGAGCTCCCGAAGAGATTGGTTGTAGTAATCCACAGAGTCATCTGCAGAAGGATGATTGACAGCGGTCAGGGTGTGAAGATCAGCAGACAGAACATCAAGGGAAATGTTTTTAAGGTCACGGAACTGGATGGGTCGTTTTGGGTTTGAAGCAGGCGAAGATGAAGGCACTTCCAGGGAGATGACCCTGTGGTCTGAGACACCCAGGTCATATACAGATAAGTTATTGATGAGTACAGTGTCTGTAATCACCAAATCCAGAGTATGCCCCCTGCTGTGCGTAGGGGCGTCAACATGTTGAGTGAGATTAAGAGAGTCCAGAAGAGACTTAAAATCTGTTGCCAGAGGTGAAGAAGAATTGTCCACGTGGATATTTAAGTCGCCAAGAAAAATAGTCTTCACAGGGGAGGTGCAGAAAAAAGTGAGGAGGTCATGCATCTCTGAGTTAAATGAAACATGCGGTTTGGGAGGTCTATAAATTAATATAACATTCATCAGGAGTGGGGCTTTGAAGCTGAAAGCCAGACATTCAAAAGAAGAAAAGTCCTGAGAAGACAGATGAGACAATTTTAAATTACTGCGATAAATTACCGCCAGACCACCACCGCGGCCAGTGCTGCGGGCTCTCTGCAGATAACTGTATCCAGAGGGACACGCCTCATTCAGAGAACTGAACACATCTGGTTGATGCCAAGTCTCTGTAAGACACATGAGGTCCAAGTTCTTCTCCAGAATGTGATCATGAATTAAACATGACTTGTTGGATAGTGACTGCACATTGAAAAGTTCTAATTTAATACCAGTTGGAATAGGAGCTTTTTGAACCGGTTTAAGCAGACTGAAGTCCACTCCACGTTTTCCTCGCCACTTCGTGCACAGTGGACTACAAGGGCCTACAGAAGCAGCATTCTGATGATGACAATGAGGTGCGACGCGTGCGACATGTCTTTCAGGCCAGAAAGCACTAATCGAATCCGAATTCGCTTGAGAATAAACAGTTTTCTTTCGAGAGCTTCTATGGCTGTAACGAGGTCTACGCAGAATTCCCAGTTGTTTGATGATGGAAACAGAAGGAGGAATGGAGCAGTTGTTAAGTTCAAACAACTGTGAAGCGGAATACGTCACATCCACGAGCCGGTGGGGGCTAGCACAGAGCTAGACGATATCAGCAGGCCCACGGCTCCGAAAAAGATATACAAGAAGCAGAGAGATGTAACTCGAAGGAGCATTACCTTTGAAGGAGTATAGGAGAGAGTCCAGAACAGTCCAGAGGACACAGGAAGTTGAGAGAAGCAGCAGGTAAGCGAACAATAAGTGCAGCTACGTAGTTCTCGAAGCTAAATTCGTGTTGAAGACTGTTCTAGCGACCTTGGATAATGAACTCTAACACACATATTGGTGTTACGAACAATGTTTTATTAAGCTTAAATTTCTTTTTTACAATAGACTTAATTTGTTGATATTCTAAGAAGTATTTATTGTCAATGTCATATTGTATTATTAATTCAATAAATGGAATAAAGTCTATACCATCAAATATGTTTTCCAGATGTTCAAATCCCTTAACTCTCCAACCTGGGAAATTCAACATATTATTTTCTTGCTGTATGTCAGGATTATTCCACATGGGTGTTTGTCTACATGGGAGTAGAGAAGACTTTGTCATTTTCAAATACTCCCACCATACTGTCAGAGATGAGCTAATACTGAGGCTTTTAAAGCAAATATGTTTTTTATATTTGTACTAATAAATGGCAGAGTGGGAGTGGTGGCGCAAGAGGTTAAGAAGGTGCGCTTGTGATCGGAAGGTCGCCGGTTCAAGCCCCGGTACCGACAACATCAAAGATGTGGGTGGGATAAGTGAAGCGGTCATACTTGTCTCCACCCTCATCTGCCCCACTCTGGGCCCTTGAGCAAGGCCCTTAACCCACACCATCTGCTCCCCCGGGAACCCTAGATAGCAGCTCTCTGCTCCACACAGAGGGCTGTGGTTGCTCGGTGGTCTGTGGTTGTGTCAGGAAGGGCATCCGGCGTAAAAACTGCCAAATCTTCGTGCGACTAGATCGCTGTGGCGACCCCTAACACAGGGAAAAAAGCCGAAAGAAGAAAAGAAAAAAAAATGGCAGATCTGAAATCCTAATATTATTACATAAAGTTTGTTCTATGTCTATCCAAGTTACATCTAGTGCATTTGGATTCAACCACTTTGAGATATATTGTAATCTAGTAGCTAAATTGTAGTGATAAAAGTTTGGGAGTTCTAATCCTCCGGTATCTTTAGATTTCTGTAATGTTTTTAAGCTAATACGTGGAGTTTTGTTTTTCCAAAGGAATTTAGATATGAAAGAGTCCAGGGACTTAAACCATTCAGTTGAAGGTTTATTTGGAATCACTGAGAATAAATAATTTATTTGCGGCAGGACCATCATTTTTACTGAGGCAACTCTTCCCATAAGTGATATGGGTAGAGATTTCCATCTAGTAAGATCGTCTTCAATTTTCTTTAATAGTGGGATATGCTTAAATTTGAGTAAGTCTTCCAATTTAGCAAAGGTGGGCACCAGACCGCTGGAGAGCGCTAAAGCGCTAATCCGCTTATAGCGGACCTAAACAATTTGTCAGCGTTACAACGGATTGACTAACTTTTATAATTCATAAGCGGATTTGTGCTATTTTTATTTAAAATGCAGTACCGCTAATAACTAATTATCTATCAGTAAAAACGAAAAAACTTATTTACGGGCTCTTACGCTGGCTCTCGTAGCTGCTTGTTTACCTTTTTCCCCCTTGGTGAGGGAGCAGAGAGGAGGGAGGGGGAGCAGAGGGGAGAACAGACGCGGATCTACCATGTAGGCAAATGATGCCGTTGCCTGGGGCTCCCAATCAGCAGGGGCCCCGGCCCCGCCCCGGCCAGTCACCTACATCCCTAACATTGCTCATGCTTGTTAATGTACATTTAACATAAAAATAATTATAGTTACGATGAAAACGATCATTAAAAACGCAATACAAAAACCGGTCGATTTCTGTATCCCCCTACTAAAAATGGACTATTCCATCTTGACATCTTCCGGGTCAGAGGTGAACTCGGGTGCTAACGATGTGGCTAGCTGGTTGTGCTTGGCGTCTTCATAAATCATGAGAGAACCCCGCTGTATCAAGCCAAATTAACGCGGCCGGAGGATTGTATTGGGTGTTTTGTGTCAACCACTCGACGGTGAGTCGTTCGTTTTATGTATTTGGGTTCCTTTTATGAAATAGAAATGCGGTGGCGACACGCCCGTGTATTTGAGATTTAAAAGTGGTCTTAGTGATTAAAAGATCATTCTCTTTTTGTTAATTTCGTGGCCGAATAGAATATATATATACGTAAAGTATTAAATAAATCTTTTGATTTTTGTAATTTCATCCTTTTAGGATCATTTTAGTTACTTTTCATTAAATCTGTTGACTGCCTATAGAAATTTGGAATTGGTTTAATTTATTTTGGGTTGCGCAAGAAAAAAGAAATTACTATTTGTTTTTTGAAACAATATTGAAGTAAATTAAGCTTAATTGACTCTTATATGAATTAAACTTGGATACAACTTGGAAGTGCACTTTAAAACTTGATGTCTGTAACTTTAATTTGATCTGTACTATTGATGTGGTCTTTGAATTGAAGTTATAATAATAATAATAATAAACTTTATTTGTATAGCACCTTCCTGCAATGCCTTGCATTGACCAAGGTGCTTAATAGGACATTTGAATGATTCTTGAAAAATACCTGCTGGAATTATTTTATTTGTTTTTGTGAATGTTTAACTATGTGAATGTTTAACTATTTTTGATAACAGTTTAGTCCTGTGTATATAGTAATGCTAATTTTTGTTTTGTTTATGACCTTGTTTAGGTCAGGGTTTTTTTCACCCCCTGTTCCCACCCAGGATGGCAAGCTACCGGATCACCGCAGCTGTGCGGTAGGACTTAAATTGCACCAAACTATTTGTTTTTTTCTGGACATATTGCCCTGGATCATGAACTACAAACTAACAGATTATTGATTGATAGACCTTTAATCATCCGAGATTCAAGAACTGATTTAAAATAGAAAAAAAAAGAACTTGGGTGTAATCAGGGTCTGTTTTGTTGTGTGTATTTTGTCTATTGGTTATAATTAGGGTCTGTTTTGTTGTGTGTATTTTGTCTATTGGGTTTACTCAAAGAAAATGATTATTATTACAAACAATATTATTATCAGAGTCAGAGAGTCTTTATTGTCATTTGCACCGCATGTAGTACATGTGATGAGATGAGATTATGTACACGGGGTCCCAGTTACATCCAACAACAAAATGTAAGAGAAAAACAGTAATAACATCTAGGATATGGACCGCTAGTTGGCAGTGTAGTGCAAATATTGCATAACTTGCTGGCTACCAATTGTTGAATTTAAATAGCGGTTTAGAATTTAGCTTCCCCTAATTTTCATAAGACATTAATGCTTTTGAAATTGCGGACCTGAATAAATTAATTAGTGCTTTAGAAATAGCGGAACTAATTTTTGGATTAGCGCTACCTAGCACTACAATTTAGGAGAAATATTAATACCCAAGTATGTAATGTTACCTGATTGTAGTCTTTCATTAAGTGAAGTATTAAACACGTAATTTATCGGAAATACTGTAGATTTTGTCCAATTTATAGAATAATCAAACTTTTGAGAACGAGTTTATTAATTTGATAACATTAGATATTGAGTTTCCTGAGTTCTGAAGAAAAAGTAAAACATCGTCAGCATAAAGACTAGTTTTATGTTCTATATTTTTACAGTGTATGCCTTTAATATCAGCACTTTGCCTGATTGCTGCTGCTAAAGGTTCAATAAAAATAGCAACTAGTGCTGGTGAGAGTGGGCAACCCTGCCTTGTACCCCTCTGTAAACAGAAGCTCGAAGATATTTGATTATTTGTCCTGACATACGCTGTTGGTGAGCTATATAATATTTTAACCAATTAATGAAGTAGTTCCCAAATCCAAATTTAATCAAGGTAGCAAATAAGAAATTCCAATTTACTCTATCGAATGTGTTTTCTGCATCTAAAGAAAAAATAGCTGTTTCAATATTTTTAAAATATGAATACTCTATTAAATTATATAATCTGCAAGTGTTTGTGGTCGAGTGTCTTCCTTTTTTGCCAAGATGGCCGCGCTCAGACCGGCTGCAGCTTCATAGGCTCCTGGTTCATCCATAGCTTTTAGTAATTTTAATAGTGTTTTTGTACCTGACTCTACACGTTTTTTTGCGGGTGAATTATAGCCGAACTGAACTGTTAAGAATCGGAACGGATTTACCACAGGGCACAACTGAAATCAGCAACAAACTCAAATCAGAGCTCGGCAGAATGAGGCTTTTAAGGACATCTTTCTGGAAGCAGATGTGCTCCGGTTCACGCTCCAGGGGAAAGAAAAGAAAGCGGTGCTCCCGAGGTCAGAAGCGGGGCTGCCGAGCAGGAATTATGGCAAGACTAAAGGCAGATGCTAAAACCGAGAGACCCCCGATGCCGGCTCTTTTTCTGTCCAACGTCCGCTCGCTGGACAACAAAATGGATCTGCTTCGTCTGAGAGTGATAGCGTCGGAGGAGATGAGGAGGTGCTCTTTGCTCTGTCTCACGGAAACGTGGATTTCTAAGGAAACACCGGACTCTGTATATGAGCTGGATGACAGACTCTTTTTCAGAACGGACCGGTTCCCCGAGACTACGGGGAAAACACGAGGCGGCGGTGTTTGTGTTTATGTGCACAAGGATTGGTGCTCGAACTGTGCTGTTATTAAAAGCCTCTGCTCAGCTGCTGTGGAGCTTATCACAATAAGGTGTCGACCCCACTACCTCCCCCGTGAGTTCTCAGTGATCCTTATCACAGTTATTTACATAGCCCCTGATGCTAATGCTAAAGTCGCTCTTGAAGAAATTCATGACTTACTGAGCTTGCTGCAGTGTAAATATCCAGAGGTGCTCTGCATTGTTTTAGGTAACTTCAATCATGTGAATTTAAAGGTCTCCCTCCCAACCTTCAATCAGCACGTTTCCATAGCAACAAGAGGAAATAAAACGCTTGACCGCTTGGGACGGCCGTGGCGTAGTGGTAATGGCAGTCGTCCCACGATCGGAAGGTTGGCGGTTCGAATCCCGGTTCCCCACACCATGTGTTGTTGTGTCCTTGGGCAAGACACTTAACCCCGAGTTGCTCCCGGTAGGACTGGAAAGCACCTTGCATGGTAGTCTGCCGCTACCGGTGTATGAATGTGTGTAGCATTCAATGTGTGTAGCGCTTTGAGATTTTCACTAATGAAAAGCGCGTTATAAATTGAATTCATTATTATTATTATTATTGACCACGTCTACACAAATGTGAAAGGGGCGTACATAGCGAAGCCACGTCCACCGCTCTGGGCTTCAGACCACTCCTCTTTGCTCTTGGTCCCAGCACAGCTTCCCCCACTCAGACGTTCTAAGCCGGAACAAAGAGAGATAAAAGTTTGGCTCCAAGATAGCACCCCCATGCTGAGAGACTGCTTTGAAAATACAAACTGGTCTGTTTTCAGAGAGGCAACCTCTAATGGAAACTCAGTGAACCTAGACTTATATGCTTAATCAGTGTTGGGTTATATCAGCACATGCTATGAAAACGTATCCATAAAAAAATATGTTAAATCTTACCCCAACACAAAACCCTGGTTAAATAAAGAGGTTCGCACCCTGCTGGCAACCAGGAACACTGCCTTCAAGTCTGGAGACACAGAGGAGCTGAGAAAGAGCAGGAAAGAGATGGTTGCTGGCATTAAGAAGGCCAAGGCCACATATGCACAGAGAATCGAGGGTTAGTTCACCTCACAAGACCCACGGAGCATGTGGAAGGGCATCAAATGCATAACAGATTACAAGGGTAAGAGCAAACAATGCCCCAAAGACCCATCTCTGCCTGATGCCCTCAATAAGTTTTATGCACGTTTTGAAGACCCAAACAGACCAGTCAGCACCAGGATCATCTCACCACCAGATGAAGAGCATCTCAGCGTGACTGCAGCAGAAGTGAGAGGCAGTCTCAGAAGGATCAACCCTCATAAAGTAACTGGATCGGACAACATCCCGGGGAAAGTTCTGAAGGAATGTGCGGATCAGCTCTGTGAGGTGCTGGCTGACATCTTCACCACCTCACTTGCACTGGAGTCAGTTCCCACCTGCCTGAAGACCGCCACCATCATCCCAGTTCCAAAGAGCTCCACAGTGACTGGTCTGAATGACTATAGGCCGGTGGCCCTCACCCCGATAGTCGCAAAATGTTTTGAGAAACTGGTCATGTCCCACATCAAAACAACCATCAACGTCAGTGAGGACCCTCATCAGTATGCATACTGCGAGAACCAATCAACAGAGGACACCATCTCCTCTGTGGTCCACACTGCTCTCACCCACCTGGATCAGAAAGACTCATACGTCCGTATGCTCTTTGTGGATTTCAACATCTGCCTTCAACACCATGATCCCCCAAACTCTGATAGACAAACTATCCACACTTGGACTAAGCCCCTCCGTTTGTAACTGGGTCTTAGACTTCTTAACAAACAGACCACAGTCCGTGAAGATCCACAACTTCTCCTCCTCCACCATAACCCTCAGCACTGGCTCTCCTCAAGGATGTGTGCTGAGCCCTCTTCTGTTCACTCTGCTCACATATGATTGTACAGCCACACATCCAGGCTGTCATATTGTTAAGTTTGCAGATGATACAGCGGTGGTGGGATGCATCACAAACAATGATGAGTCCAGCTACAGACAGGAGGTGGAACACCTGGAGAGCTGGTGCAAAGAGAATAACCTTCACATGAATGTGAAGAAGACAAAGGAGATGATTGTGGACTTCAGAAGGAACAAACACACCCACACCCCACTGAACATAAGTGGATCTGCAGTGGAAGTGGTCTCCAGCTACAAATACTTGGGTGTACACATGAATGATAACCTCAGCTGGAGCAACAACACCACCAGCCTGATCAAGAAAGGTCATCAGAGACTCTACTTCCTCAGACGGCTGAGACGAGCTGGTCTGAGCAGCCCAGTCCTCACCTCCTTCTACAGGTGTGCAGTGGAGAGCATCCTGTGCTCCAGCATCAACGTGTGGCATGGAGGCTGCACAGTTGCAGAGAGGAAAGCTCTACAGAGAGTGGTGAAGGCTGCACAGAAGTCTGTTGGAGTCAGTCTCCCCACCATCACAGACATTTACACCTCCAGATGCAGGAAAAGAGCCACCTGCATCATGAAAGACCTCACTCACCCAGCACACTCACTCTTTGCCCCACTCCCCTCAGGACGGAGGTTGAGGAGCATCAAATGTAGAACCACTAGACTGAGGAACAGCTTCTACCCTGAGGCTGTTAGACTCATGAATAAATAATCAATAAGAATAAACACTGCAAAATATCACATCATGCTGATGCTGATCTGTTTTCTTGTTGCTGTGTTCATCTGTGACCATCTGCTCATACAGACTCGTGTTCGTGCTGCTGTTTATAATGATGTTTTTCTATTACATTAGGGCTTAGTGTATTACTAGTTGATGTTTTTCTTAGTTAATCCTAGATGTTATTACTGTTTTTCTCTTGCATTTGTTGTTGGATGTAACTGGGACCCTGTGTACATAATCTCGTTTTCATCACATGTACCACATGCGGTGCAAATGACAATAAAGACTCTCTGACTCTATCTGACTCTGACTCTTTTATGAATCCAGTTTGGTCTGGATGTATAATGACAGGAGTTATCTTCTCTAATCTTTTAGATTGGACTTTACAAATTATTTTAACATCAACATTATGAGAGATATTGGACGATAACTAGTAGGTAATACTGGGTCTTTGCCTGGTTTCAATAGGAGACTAATGTTGGCTGAATTCATATGTGTTGGAAGCCTGCCATTTTCTTCTGACTCAAGTAGCACTCTGTGAAATATTGGTTCCAGTATGTCCCAGAAGTTTTTATAGAATTCTGCTGGATATCCATCAGGACCTGGAGATTTTTTATTAGGCATATTTTTAATTGCTTCATGGAGCTCATCTGATGTTAATGGTGAGTCTAGTTTTGATGATTGACTAATATCTAGTTTTGGAAGTGTTACTCTCTCCAAGAATTCATTAATATCCTCATTAGATGGATTTATTTGTGGAGTGTATAGAGTTTTATAGAAATCTTTAAAAACACTGTTTACTTTTCCCTTATCATAGGTTATATTTCCATTTGCGTCTTTAATACCATATATAGATGTTTTTTCTTTGTTTAATTTGAGTTGGTTAGCTAAAAAGTTCCCTGACTTATTACTGTGTTCAAAATTGTCTAATCTCAGTCTTTTTCTCAAGAACTTGTTTTTCTTGTCAATAAATTCATTTAGTTCTAATTTTAAGTTGCGTAGCTTTTGCTGTGTTTCCTCTCCTTGTAGACCTTCTAATAATTTGATGGATTTCTCTAATTCCTCAAGACGTTTATTTTCTTTTTTCTTTTTATTTGTTGAATTGTATATTATTTTGCCTCTCATAACTGTTTTCCCAGCCTCCCAGAGTGTACATGCTGATGTTCCTGGCAAGTCATTAAACTCTAAATACGATGTCCATTCTTTTTTAAAATATTGTATAAATTCTTCATCCTTTAGCAGTGAGGTATTTAATCTCCAGTTTATACTTTTGGGGATTTCTTTCTTATTAACTAAATTTAAAGTAACTGGTGCATGATCGCTGACAGCAATATGGTGTATCTTAGTGTCTGAAATGTTGGCCAACAATGAATTGCTTACTATAAAATAATCCAAACGAGAATAAGAAAGATGCACATGTGAAAAGAAAGAATATACTTTGCTATCAGGGCGAAGAGAATGCCATGCATCACATAGTCCATAATCATTCATGTACTGTTTAACTATATTTACTGATTGCCAACTGCATTGAGTTCCTATTGCATTAATAATAATAATAATGAATTCAATTTAAGAGTTTAAGTATCTCGGGGTCTTGTTCACGAATGAGGGAAAACTGGAGCGTGAGATCGATAGGCGGATAGGTGCAGCATCCGCAGTGAAGCGGGCGCTGTACCGGTCTGTCATGGTGAAGAGAGAGCTGAGTCGAAAGGCAAAGCTCTCAATTTACCGATCGATCTACGTTCCCACCCTCATCTATGGTCATGAGCTTTGGGTTGTGACCGAAAGAACGAGATCTCGGATACAAGCGGCTGAAATGAGTTTTCTCCGCAGGGTGTCTGGACTCTCCCTTAGAGATAGGGTGAGAAGCTCAGTCATCCGGGAGGGACTCGGAGTAGAGCCGCTGCTTCTCCACATCGAGAGGAGCCAGTTGAGGTGGCTCGGGCATCTGGTTAGGATGCCTCCTGGACGCCTCCCTGGTGAGGTGTTCCGGGCATGTCCCACCGGGAGGAGACCCAGAGGAAGACCCAGGACACGCTGGAGGGACTATGTTTCTCGGCTGGCCTGGGAATGCCTTGGGATTCCCCCAAAGGAGCTGTTTCAAGTGGCTAGGGAGAGGGAAGTCTGGGCCTCCCTACTTAGGCTGCTACCCCCGCGACCCGACCCCGGATAAGCGGACGAAAATGGATGGATGGATGGAATTCAATTTATAACGCACTTTTCATTAGTGAAAATCTTAAAGTGCTACACACATTCATACACCGGTAGCGGCAGACCTACCATGCAAGGTGCTTTCCAGACCTACCGGGAGCAACTCGGGGTTAAGTGTCTTGCCCAAGGACATAACGACACATGGTGTGGGGAACCGGGATTCGAACCGCCAACCTTCCAATTGGGGGACAACTGCCATTACCACTATGCCACAGCCGCCCCCATTCAGCCTGTCTATGTTATCATCTAGACCAAAGTTAAGATCACCTCCCATTACCACTGAGCAATGCATGTGATTTGATAGAGTAGAAAAGAGATCATGAAAAAAACAGTGTCGTCCACATTTGGCCCATATATACTAACAATACAATATTTTTGACTAAGTATGGATAATTTTAATATTATATATCTACCGTACGGGTCTATTGCTTTGTCTAATACTGTGAAGTTATCATTTGTATGTAATAAAATTGCTACACCTCTTTGTCTCAAGTTATAGCAGGCTGAAAATACATCAGGAAACTCAGTAGATTTTATCTCATCCACAGTGGAGGGTAATTTATGAATTTCTTGGAGTAATACAACATCTGCCTTTAATCTTTTAATCTTGTTAAAGATTCTATATTTTTTATGTTGGCTACCGGCTCCATTAATATTCCATGTGACAAACCTTAAAGTGCCCATACTTGTTTTTATGAGAATATAGATAAACCACACCCATTATCACAAATGTAAAAAATAATAAAACACCCATGCAAAAACATGATCCTTGAGGATTGACTATTTAACATTTAGAAATAATCTAAGTGTTATTCTTGAAGATATATCATGGATGTATTCCTTTATGAGGTATTTGTATGGACGGACCATGGTGTATATCTGCCTTTGTGCTAATAAATGAAATTGAGGGAAAAAAAGAAAGAAACAGAAAACATACAATTAAAGAAAAAACAAACAACAACTACAAAAAAAGAACCACTATGACATTGTTCACCTTCACCAGTGCAGATACCCGAGCTGTGCTTTAATTTTTATTTACAAATGCCAGTTAATTCAACTCCAGTGCAACAAGCGTTTAGACCAGGACTACTCAGTCGCTACTACTCAGGGCGGCCGTGGCGTAGTGGTAATGGCGGTCAACCCCCAATCGGAAGGTTGGAGGTTCGAATCCCGGTTCCTCATACCATGTGTCGTTGTGTCCCTGGGCAAGACACTTAACCCTGAGTTGCTCCCGGTAGGACTGGATGGCGCCTTGCATGGCAGTCTGCCGTTACCGGTGTATGAATGGGTGGATGGTTGGTATTGTAAAGCGCTTTGGGGTCCTCATAGGGGGCTGGAAAGCACTATATAAATAAGCTCCATTCACCATTTACTCAACCAAACAGCCCAGGGGCCACAGCCAGTGAAAGCCAAGCGCTTAGGAATTATTTATCAGTACTTCTTATCATTAAATAACTTTGTTTTATAATTTAAAACTCTGATTTTTTTCAAAGTTTACCCACTGGTGGACCACTTAGCTCACTAACAGGCCTGACTTCGCCCGCGGGCCGTACCTTGAACAGCCCTGCTCCCGTCATACCTGTTGTTCCTTTAATAAAGCCACGGCATGACGTCACGTTCCCTGTACAGCTGACCGTTTACATAAAGTTTTGTCTACAGCTACTGTAGCCCTGGTTCCCTCAGAAATAAACTTCTTCCTGATTGGAAACAAAACACGTCTCCGATCGAGGATTTCTTTAGGAAATTGATCGTTCACACTGAAGTCCATCCATCCAACACAACTCCCTGCCCTGGCTTTTAACCTGCATTTTCTGTTTATAGTGTTCAAATTTTGCAATAATTGACCGAGAATGCTTGTTATCTGACTTTCTAGCACTGAGCCGGTGAACACGATGGAATGTGATGCTTTTAACCGACTCGCTCGGGAGTTTAAGCTGACGCTAAATAAACTCACGGATCGTAGCTTCTGCGTCTTCCTCCGCTCTCTCCGGAACCCCAGTGAAGACAAGATTTATGGAAACACTTCCGATGGAATCTTCTTTGTTTGTGTTCGACGGGCGTCTTCAACGTCTGGTTAACTAGGCATAAAAAATAGGAATCAAAAATAAATATTTTCAAACGATTCCAGGATAACTGGACACTTGTCTCGGTTCCATATGATTCTCAAATTTCGATGTCCAACCCTACTCTTATGTTAACAGTGTGGAGACACATTCCTACTGATATATTTGATTTTTATTGTTTAAAAATGATTAAATATGTAAAAATAAATGAAACTGTAACTATCCCTGTTTTTAATTTCATCTTGATAAAATTTTATCGTTTTTGGTCTCCGAGCTGGATATGTCTCCAGATTTCACTTCAGAAATCTGGTCACCTGTGTTTCGTTGCTTTGTTCTGTCATGTACTTTGCAGGATTGCAGACGGAGGTTGGGTGTGTTTGCCTTGTACTCTTTATGTGGATAATTGTTATGTTTTGTTGTCTTACTTTCTATCTTTCCTTTCTCTCTATAAAAAAAAATCATATTGTGAGAGGAAGGCCATCTATAAAAGGAAGAAAAAAAAGAAAGAAATCTGGTCACCTTAATTTGGAAATTCTCAGGGGGTACAGGGACTCTGGAAAACCAGGGGACCAGACAAAGACAAGATGCTCACAAGACGATGCCGCAACAATGAGTATCACAAAGACACAGACTTATGTACACACACATACACAGGGTAACAATCACAAACACCTGGATGACACGAGGGTGAAAATAATCAATATAATTAACAGGGAGACCACGGAGTGTAAGGATGTGGACCAGCCCCCAGAGGGCACCATCCTTACAATTTATGTACCCATGAAACATACTAAAAATGGTTTGTGGATATTGTTTTATTATGGACTTTGACAATAGCGTTACATTTTGTAATTTCTGTATGCAAAGAGCAGAGAATATATCAACTTAAAATATACAGGTATATGGAGCATTACTTATAAGCAAAAACTGAAATTGTTCAAAATTACAAAAAAAAAAATCAAGGTCACATCATAACACTAATAATTAACATTTCTGTAATTACATACAGTATTATTAGGAAATTGCACAAAGAAGTTGATCTTTGTTTTTATTGACTTTCTTTTTTTTCTGTCAATCTAACATATACAGTATTGGCCTTACAACAAGCATGTTCTCGTGTCTTTTGCCTGGAAAATTTATTTTACATCTAAACTTTGTTTTAAGCTGCTCAGCTGTACACATTTTGTGAGATGTGACTAATTTGAAAAAGTGGGATGAGGGGTTGAGCTGTTTGCATCCTATTTACTTCAATGTCCTTTCAGTTATTGAACAGTCTCTACAGTATGTGGGTCTCACATGAGCCAGGCTGCAGTATCTTTAAAGTGACAATGAGTTTAACAGCGTTTCTGAACCAGGGGTAAAACAGAGCATAGATAACTGGGTTTAGACAAGAGTTAAAATAAAAAAGAACAAACAAAATAAGACCAGAGGGGGTATTTGGTAAAACAAATTCAACAAAAGTGGTACAATAGATTGGGCAGTAACATATCAGGTATACACAAATTAGAATTCCAAGTGATCTGGCTGCTTTCAACTCAGATTTCATTGTCTTTATTCTTTTCTTTTCAAGGTTCACAGAAACCTGGAGAGTGACAGCTGTAACACGAGAGTGCATGGCATGAGCTTGAGACAAAGCCACAACAAAAACTCTCACGTACAGAACAACAATGATTGTAACTGGAAGGATAAAATTCAAAATTAGATCAACACCTTGTACAATGTAGCCTACAATAACTACACACTCACCAATGCAGGTCATACTTTGTCCTCTTGCAATCATATCATCTTTTAAAAAGAAAAGGCTGTAAAAAGCACACCAGAGCCAACACAGACATACACAGCCATGAACTTTCGCAACAGAAAATCTGGTCGGGTAATGGAGAGGGTCACAAATAGCCAAATAACGGTCAACTGATATAAGAACAATGTTTCCAATTGAAGCAGTAACAATCTGAGAAATTAGGTAATTATAAACAAAACACATTGTGTCACCAAGTACCCAGCAACTTTTGTATCTGAAAATTTCCAAAGGCATCAGCAGGAGACCAACAAGAAAATCTGAGACGGCCAGAGAGAGTATGAGGATGTTGGTGGGTGTGTGGAGCTGCCTGCAGACATAAAAAAAAAAAAACCAAACATAATAAGTTAACGTTTCATTTCCTACTAAGTTCTTGTACTCTAAAACTTCAATTGAGTTGAAAAACATAATTTTGCCTGAAGTGGGAGATAGAGATGATGATCAGTAGGTTGAGAAACACAGTTGACACAGAGACAAATGATGCAAAGTTCAGAATAACAGCTTCAGACCAAAGAATTGTTGGCTTCGTGCACGAACTGTTGATGAATTCTGAAAAACAAAGCTCGATTCCTTTTTGAGTTTCCATCATCAGAGAGGTCCAACTCTTTGAAAAGAACATGTTGTTGTACAGGTGATTTATCATTTACATCACTCCCCACTTTCCTGTTTTGATCCTGGTAGACCATTAATGACACTCCTCTCTTTTAATACACAACTTTTGTTCACAAGCCTGCTTTTTTCTACAATACATTTTGTAACCTTTTTTGTTGTAAGATCTCTTTATTTTATTTTAGTTTATTTATTCATTCATTTTATAATAAAATACAAAACAATTAACATATATACAAAAAGAAAAAGAAAAAAAAAATATAAAATGAAAGGCAGCAGATGAAGAAAAAATCTTATTATATCTGCCCCTTATTCTCTAATAAACAATTCAAACAACCAATTTCTTTAAATACCAAAACAAAATGAACAACTCATTTAACTTCCTTTATCTCATACAATTACTCATTAAAATCCATTTAGATATATGTTTTTAACAATTTAACCTTAACCATTCTTTTAAATACAACCATTGATTTAGCTTCTTTAACATCTGTCTCCTAGTCATTCCATAACCCAACTCCCTGAATTATAGTAGACCTTCTCTTTAAACTAGTTCTAAACTAAGATTTTACAAATATATCTGTCCCCTTAAGATTATAACAACTTAATCTTTTAACAAAATACATTTTCACTGCGGACACTGCACCTATCCGCCTATCGGTCTCACACTCCAGTTTTCCCTAATTTGTGAACAAGGCCCGAGATACTTAAACTCCTCCACTTGGGGCAGGACCTCCTCCCCGACCCGGAGAGGGAACTCTACCCTTTTCCGGCTTAAGTCCATGGCCTCGGATTTGGAGGAACTGATCCTCATCCCGGCCGCGTCACACTCGGCTGCAAACCGCTCCAGCGAAAACTGTAGATCACGACCTGATGAAGCCAATAGGACCACATCATCTGCAAAAAAACAGAGAAGCAATCCTAAGGCCACCAAAACGGATCCCCTCAACACCTTGGTTTCACCTAGAAATTCTGTCCATAAAAGTTATGAACAGAATCGGTGACAAAGGGCAACCTTGGCGGATTCCAACTCTCACCGGAAACGATCCTGACTTACTGCTGGCAATGCGGACCAAGCTCTGACACCGGTCGTTAAAGGACTTAACTGCCCGTATCAAAGAGCCTGGTACCCCATACTCCTGTAGTACCCGCCACAGAGTCCCCCGAGGGACACGGTCGAATGCCTTCTCTAAGTCTACAAAGCATATGTAAACTGGTTGGGCAAACTCCCATGTACCCTCCAGGACCCTACTGAGGGTGTAGAGCTGGTCCAGTGTTCCACAACCAGGACGAAAACCGCATTGCTCCTCCTGAATCCGAGGTTCGACTATCCGATGGATCCTCCTCTCCAGAACCCCTGAATAGACCTTACCAGGGAGGCTTAAGAGTGTGATCCCCCATAGTTGGAATACATTCTACGGCCCTCCTTTTTGAATAGGGGAACCACCACCCCAGTCTGCCAATCCAGTGGAACTACCCCTGATGTCCACCCAATATTGCAGAGTCGCGTAAGCCCTCATAACCCTACAACACCCAGAGCCCTAAGGAACTCCGGGCGAATGTCATCCACCCCTGGATCCCTGCCACCGTGGAGCTCTTTAACCACCTCAGCGACCTCAGCACCAGAGATTGGAGAGCCCAACTCAAAGTCCCCAGGCTCCACTTCCTCAGTGGAAGACGTTGCCAGTAGGATTGAGGAGGTCTTCGAAGTACTCTGCACACCGTTTCACAACATCCCGAGTTGAAGTCAGCAGCACGCCACCTCCACTATAAATAGTGTTGGTGGCGTACCGCTCCCCCCTCCCCCCCGAGACGTCGGATGGTGGACCAGAATCGCCTCGAAGCTGCATGGAAGTCATTCTCCATGGCCTCTCCAAACTCCTCCCACGCCCGAGTTTTTGCCTCAGCAACCCCCCGAGCTGCATGCCGTTTGGACTGTCTGTACCCATCAGCTGCTTCCGGGGTCCCACAGGCCAAAAAGGTCCAATAGGACTCCTTTGTCAGCCTGACAGCATCCCTCACTACCGGTGTCCACCACCGGGTTCGAGGGTTGCCACCACAACAGGCACCAACAACCTTGCGGCCACAGCTCCGATAAGCCGCCTCGACAATAGAGGTGCTAAACATGGCCCACTCAGACTCAATGTCCCTCGCCTCCCCTGGAACGTGTTCAAAGCTCTCCCGGAGGTGCGAGTTAAAGCTCCGTCTCACGGGAGACTCTGCCAGACGTTCCCAGTAGACCCTCACAATACGTTTAGGTCTGCCAGGTCTGACCGGCATCCTCCCCCACCATCAGAGCCAACTCACCACCAGGTAGTGGTCAGTTGACAGCTCCGCCTGTTAGAGAATTCAAACATTGATCATTTAGAACTTATTACTTTAATGTATTCTGATGAATCATTAACCAGTTTGCTTTACTAAAAGTCTTTCTGTATGAAACAAAACATCTCTGAAGAACATAACTTGTTGCTTCATGCACACAGAACAAAAACACTGATTAGGCCAGCTCATGTTTTAATCACAGATAAGGTTTTGACATTACGTTATTGTTTGTTTTGGCATTGCCACACTCACGTTTTAATCACAGATAAGGTTTTAACATTACGTTATTGTTTGTTGTTACACTGCCACGTTTTCCATGTGCTATCTGAAACTGTCATCCTGTTACTCATTATTGTCCAACCTTTGAGAGAATAAAAAGCCAGTACGCACTTTCCAATTTGGATTTGATCTCAAACACTTTTGAAACATGTTTCAAAGTGTCTTGAGGTGATCTCCCATTTTCAAAGTCTGCTGCTCTGAAAATTAATTCTTGTCTCTCTTCTTGTGTGGTTCGTGTTGAAGGTGAAGGTGTTTAAAAATCCTCCATCACCGCCCCTCTCTTCACCCGAGTGTCCAAGACATCTGGCCGTAGATCAGATGAGACAACAACAAAGTTGATCATCGAACTGCGACCTAAGGTGTCTTGATGCCAAGAGCACATATGGACACCCTTATGCTTGAACATGGTGTTCGTTATGGACAATCCATGATGAGCACAGAAGTCCAATAACAGAACACCACTCGGGTTCAGATCAGGGGGGCCGTTCCTACCTACCACATCCCTGCAGGTCTCACTGTCATTGTCCACATGAGCATTGAAGTCCCTCAGTAGAACAAAGGAGCCCCCAGGAGGCGCACTCTCCAATAACTCCTCCAAGGACTCCAAAAAGGGTGGGTAATCTGAGCTGTCGTTTGGCGCATAGGTTCAAACAGCAGTCAGGACCTGTCCCCCCACACGTAGGCAGAGGGAGGCTACCCTCTCATTCACCGGGGTGAACCCTAACGTACAGGCATCAAGATGGGGGGCAACGAGTATGCCTACTCCTGCTCGGCGCCTCTCACCAGGGGCAACTCCAGAATGGAAGAGTGTCCAACCCCTCTCAAGGAAACTGGTTCCAGAGCCAGAGCCATGCGTTGAGGTAAGTCCGACTATTTCTAGCCGGAACCATTCAACCTCACACACCAGCTCAGGCTCCTTCCACACCAGAGAGGTGACATTCCACGTCCCAATAGCCAGCTTCTGTAGCCGAGGATCAGACCGCCAAGGTCCTCGCCCTCGTCCACCACCCATCCCACATTGCACCCGACCCCTTTGGCCCCTCCCACAGGTGGTGAGCCCATGGGAAGGGGGACCCATGTCTTCTCTTTGGGCTGTGCCCGGCGGGCTCCATGGATAAAAGCTCGGCCACCAGGCGCTCGCCAGCGTGCCTCAACTTCTGTCGGGCTCTGTCCCTGTCTATTTCTTTATGTTTATTTGTGTTTTCCTCCTGTCTTACTTTTGTCATTCTGAGCTTTGTGATTTCTGTTTATCTCATTCAGTCTCTGTCATTTTCCCACTCACTTTTCAGTCTGTCTCTCTGTGCTCAAGCCTGCAACCTTATCATTCACACCTGTCTCATCAGCCACCTGCCAAGCTGAACTCATTACCCACTCTCTTTCTGCCTTATAAAAAGCCTTCATCTCCTCCACTTTGTGTCCGGTCATTGTTCTGTTCACACAGACAATTCAGTCCTCACCTCTCCACTCTGATGTCCTTTTCTGTTTCTGCTCCAGTTTACCAGAGTGAGTTTTTGGCTGCCCTGACAGCATTTTTGTTTTGTTGTTTAAAATAAATAATTATTATTTTAAACTCTTGCCTCGTTCACTTTCCTGCACGTGGGTCTAACACCAGAGGAACCTGACAGAATGACCGGACCAGACCCAGACCCAGCAGGTTTTGTGAACAGCACCGAGCGTTGCTCAGAATGGGACCGACTCCACCAGGTAACCCGTAAATATATTGACACTGTGGCCACTTCCTATGATCTACAGGAGAGGTTGGTGGCCAGTGATGACTTTATACAGGTGTTTACCCGGTTGGAGATAGTAGGTGATGACCCATGGCTGTTTGGACTGTTTGCTGAAGCCTGGACCGAGAAAGAAAGGTCACACTCTCGTCTCCTGCAAACTATTGCCCTGCCCTTGGTGCCAACCACTGTGGTCTTGCCTTCGGATCCGGAGCCATCTTGCTCAGTGGGTGTCAACCGTGTCCCACTTGCCGGCCCTGCTTCTCGCCGCCGCAGAAGGAGAGGTCGACGTGGGACACAAGCCCTCTCTCCACCCGCTCCGGTTCTTCTGGTCTCGCCGCCTGCAGACCACGATGCTTCGGCTGCTGCAGACCACGACGCTTCGGCTGCTGCAGACCACAATGCTTCGGCTACTGCAGACCACGATGCTTCGGCTGCTACAGACCTCAACGCTTCGGCTGCTGCAGACCTCGACACTTCGGCTGCTACAGATGTCTCAACGCCGACCAAAGCAGACGTCATGACAGCAATCTCGCCCACCGAAGCAGACGTCACGACGGCAGACTCACCGCCTGTGGTCTCACCGCCTGACGACAACGAGGGTCCAGACGAAGAGTTTCCCAACGACGTCTCAGAAGGTTCCAACGACGAGGGTCTCGACGATGAGGGTCCTAGCACCGCAGGCGTCTCGCCGCTCAACGAGGCGGACGACGTCTCGCCGCTCGTCTCGGCGCCCAGCGATGTCTCATCGCTCGACGACTACTCCTCGCCTGCGGTCTCGACGGTGGTCCCCTCGCCTGTGGTCTCGACGGTGGTCTCCTCGCCTGCAGTCTCGACGGTGGTCTCCTCGCCTGCAGTCTCGACGGTGGTCTCCTCGCCTGTAGTCTCGACGTCCAACGACGACGTGGGTGTATCCAACGACGACGTGGGTGTATCCAACGACGACGTGGGTGTATCCAACGACAACGTGGGTGTATCCAACGACGACGTGGGTGTATCCAACGACGTCGTGGGTGTACCCAACGACGTCGTGGGTGTACCGGCCGACGACGTGGGTGTACCGACCGACGACGTCTCGGCGGTGGTCTCCGACCGACGACGTCTCGGCGGTGGTCTCCTCCCCTGCAGTCTCGACGGCGCCCGACGACGTCTCGGCGCCCGACGACGTCTCGTCGCCTGCAGTCTTGGCGCCCGACGACGTCTCATCGCCTGCAGTCTCGACACCCGACGACGTCTCATCGCGTGCAGTCTCGTCGCCCGTCTCGGTGACCAGCGACGTCTCATCGTCCATCTCGGCACCCGACTACTCCTCGACGGTGCCAGATGACAGTGTACCGGCCGACGACAGTGTACCGGCCGACGACAGTGTACCAGCCGACAAAGTGTGTTTACCGGCCGACTGCGACGAAAGTGTATCGGCCGACAAAATTTATTTACCTTGTTTACCGGCCGGCGATGAAGTGTGGTTGCCAGCCGGCGATGTCAGTGTACCGGCCGCCATCATCTTGGTTCCTACCGACTCCGTTCCTGACCATGTGTTTTTGGTTCCTGCCGTTGCTGGATGATACTCTGGTCGACCGCCTGACGTGGCGCAACATGATGGACGGCCGTACGATCATCCGCCTGACGTGACGCCGCACGTTGGACGGCCTCTTGGGCGCCCCCCGGATCTGGCTGATGGTGATGGGCGACCTCCTGGGCGCCCCCCGGATCTGGCTGATGTTGGCCCGCCGTCCTACCTGTTGCCTCCCTCTTCCCGCCCTTGTTCTTGTGGGGTCCGTCTTGGGGGTGTCGGTGCCACCCTTGAGGAGGGGGGGTTATGTCGGGCTCTGTCCCTGTCTGTTTCTTTATGTTTATTTGTGTTTTCCACCTGTCTTACTTTTGTCATTCTGAGCTTTGTGATTTCTGTTTATCTCATTCAGTCTCTGTCATTTTCCCACTCACTTTTCAGTCTGTCTCTCTGTGCTCAAGCCTGCAGCCTTAATCATTCACACCTGTCTCATCAGCCACCTACCAAGCTGAACTCATTACCCACTCTCTTTCTGCCTTATAAAAACCCTTCATCTCCTCCACTTTGTGTCCGGTCATTGTTCTGTTCACACAGACAATTCAGTCCTCACCTCTCCACTCTGATGTCCTTTTCTGTTTCTGCTCCAGTTTACCAGAGTGAGTTTTTGGCTGCCCTGACAGCATTTTTGTTTTGTTGTTTAAAATAAATTATTATTATTTTAAACTCCTGCCTCGTTCACTTTCCTGCACGTGGGTCTAACACCAGAGGAACCTGACAACTCCAGGCCTGGCTCCAGAGTGGGGTCCCGGTGACCCACATCCTGCGATGGAACATTGACTCTGATTATTTTGTTCATCATAAGGGGTCTTTGGGCTGCACTTTGTCTGGTCCCTCACCTAGGACCTGTCTGCCTTGGGTGACCATACTAGGGGCATGGAGCCCCTGACAGCATAGCACCTAGGATCATTGGGACACTCAAACCCATCCACCACGGTAAGGTGGCAGCCCAGGGAGGAGGTTTAACTTTCAGATTTTTTTAGTAATTTTTCCACGTGAAGCTTAAAAAAGAGACGTGTGTCAACCAAGATACCCAAATATTTATAGGAATCGACAAATTCAATAGGGACACCATTAAAGGATAAAATCAGAGGAAGAATTGCTGGGACCAGATTCCTACAGGCCTGGAGCTACACCGACGTAGCTCCAGGCCTGGTCACAGAGGCTCAGGCACCGGGGACGCCCACCCCTCAGGCCCAGATCCGATAGGACCAGAGGACCCGAGCCCCACCAGGTAGCCACCAGGCCAAGCCGACACATGCCCAAGCGCCCAACCCCCGACAGCGAGGGCCCCAAGCACGCCCACAGGCAAAGGGACACCCACCTGGGGGCCACGTGGTAGGAGCGCGACACCAAGTAGCCTCAGATGTAACAGAGAGGGGGTAGTCTAAGTCCCAGCCTGACAATTAGACATTCATACACAAACACACTCACTCAGACCCACCCTCATCCTCACTCACACAAAGACAAACAATAATGACATGTTCCATTCATAATCCTGATGCACACTCTATACCCCCTAGGTCCAAGACATGTACCTGCCCCCTACATGGGACAGCCCACACTCAAGCCCATGAGGTAGGCCCATTCATTTTGGGGTGGAGAGTAGCCGACAACCAGGATTTGGCCCAACCATCGCCCTGCCGACAGGACAGGACACCCGAGCCCAAGCAGCCCCAAGGAGAGCGCAATGCCAGCCCTGCCCACGGTGAACCCTCAGGGCCCGAACCCTCCCATAGTCCAGGACAACATCCGACGGCCCGTCACCTTACCGGACCCCACCTCCAGAATGGCCGCCAGGGAACCAGGGGGTGAGAGAAAAAATAAAATAAAA
>JBBPBX010001529.1:0-17863 GCA_038048925.1 Garcialebias charrua | reverse complement strand
ATATACATATATATATACTATATATATATATATAACTATATATATATACCTCGTTCTACAGGTGTGCAGTGGAGAGCATCCTGTGCTCCAGCATCAACGTGTGGCATGGAGGCTGCACAGTTGAAGAGAGGAAAGCTCTGCAGAGAGTGGTGAAGGCTGCACAGAAGTCTGTTGGAGTCAGTCTCCCCACCATCACAGACATTTACACCTCCAGATGCAGGAAAAGAGCCACCTGTATCATGAAAGACCTCACTCATCCAGCACACTCACTCTTTGCCCCACTCCCCTCAGGACGGAGGTTGAGGAGCATCAAGTGTAGAACCACTAGACTGAGGAACAGCTTCTACCCTGAGGCTGTTAGACTCATGAATAAATAAAAATAAAATTAAAATAAACACTGCAAAATATCACATCATGCTGATGCTGATATGTTTTCTTGTTGCTGTGTTCATCTGTGTTCATCTGTGACCATCTGCTCATACAAACTCATGTTCGTGCTGCTGTTTATTCCCACTATATTAGGCTTAGTGTATTACTAGTTGATGTTTTTCTTAGTTAGTTCTCGATGTTATTACTGTTTTTCTCTTTCATTTGTTGTTGGATGTAACTGGGACCTCGTGTACATAATCTCGTTTTCATCTCATGTACCACATGCGGTGCAAATGACAATAAAGACTCTCTGACTCTGACTCTGATATATATATATATATATATATATATATGTATAATTAACAAACCTAGACCCGACACACACCCCCATCCCCAAATGTGCTTTTGGTGTGTGTTGTTGTAAGGTGCACTTTAAAAAAAGGAAAGAGATGAGCAAAGGCTGGCATTATGCCAGTTTCCCCTCCACCCCAACTCTAACCCAGGCCCTTACTGTCTAAATGCATAATTGTGAGTGAGCACAGGCACGGGGTCTAGAGTGATGTCATCTCACCATCCATAACCATAGTGCTCACCCCAAATTCCTATATGGGAATTTTATGAGGATGTTTATGATTGAATGTCTAAGGTGTATAATAAAATTGAGTCCCAGGTGGTTCTGAACAACAGAGATGTAAAAACTTTACAGCATACCCGAGTCTCAATATCCCTACATGTAGTAATTTGAGATGAAGAGGGCGGAGGTGCGTGGTGAGGGATAGGGAGAAAATAACTGTAGGAACAATGCTCCCGCAACGAGTCAGCTCCCCCGCTGACCTTACAGCACCCCCCAGTTCGCCAAGGTCCACCCAAGGAGCGAGGCAAAAACACCTCTCCGACCGCCAGGCCATTGAGCTCTAGACCAGAGAGGGACACGGCCATGAGGGCCGCCAACAGCAGAACCAACAGCCCAGATCCACCAGGGCCGCCAAGACCCCTACGAAACGCAGTCAGCCCGCCGCCCAAGAATACACAAAATCTCACACGGATGACACGGCCAAGTGCGCCTGCCTAACTGCCGACAGAGCCAGGAAGCACCGGGAGCGGGCCCCCACCATAGAAAGGGCCCGTACACCGGCCATGCATAGTCCCAGACCATCATCAAGGACATCCACTCAGTCCCTACCCCAGAAGAAATACTACACCCACCCTTCATACTAACAACTTTCAGAACACATAACACATTAGACACCCAGGCTGGGTCAACCTACCCCCTCCCATTGGCCACCAGTCACGCTCCCAGACACCCAACCCCCCAGGCCATGAACCCCCAACCCACCAGTGAGCCGAGGGTCCCCCGGCAACAGCCGGGCACCAGAGCATGAGCCATCCCATAGCCCGGCGACCCGCCCGCCAGAGCCCAAGATCACCGACCCCCACCAGGCCCAAGCCCGGGGACGACACGCCCCCATAATCCCTAGCCCCCAGTGCCCACCCCGAAAACGCCCCAGCACAGCCGGGTCACCGACCGGCGACCCATGACCGCTGCCACCGACCACCTGAGGGCCCGCATGCTGCGCCCAGCAGACATCCCCCAGAACCCCCGGTCCTCCCCAGGTTGAAGGCAGGGTCCTCCCCGCCCAAACAGCCCCAACCCCCCGGCCCCAAACCCCAACCTCCCCCCACACCAGCCCCAATGCCCCACAAGGCCAGATCCCAGACCCCTCACCCTCACTACGTAACGGAGCCGATCAAAGAATGCCAGATAGATTGATCCGATGTGTCGGCAGATGCTGTTTCAAGACTAATATGATCTAACAGAAGATTTTTATACTGATTAATGCTAAGATTATTTTTATTTTTCCAATTCAGGAGTATGGTTTTCTTTGCGATGCATAAGGCAGTGAAAAGCATACAGGATGTATTTTTTTCTAGTATAACATCTTCAAAGATACCCAATAAGCAAACAGATGGAGAGAGTGGGATATTACATTTCAAACATTTAGACAAGTCTTCACATACCCGGACCCAGAACCTCTGAACGGGTGGACAGAACCAGAGTGCGTGAATATAGTCAAGTCATCAGGTATATTGCCTTTGCACTGTGAGCAGTTGTTAGACGGTGTAAAACCCATCTTAAACATTCACTGACCTGTATAATGTACTCTATAGAGAACCTTATACTGTATTACCGTATTTTCTGGTGTATAGGTCGCACCAGTGTAAAGGTCGCATTGTCCAATTATCACCAATAGATTGGAAAAATCCCTAGATAGGTCGTACCGGTGTATAGGTCGCACCTACATTTAGCTTTGCTGCAAATGTCTGCCACAGGAGCGCACAGCAAGGCTTTTAAGAAGATTAACACCTAAAAACAATTATTTGTTTGATAAAAATTATAGCAAATATGTGTCTGAGCTGAACTTTTCCTTAATAAATGAACGTAATTGTGAAATGAGCTGAATTTAAAAATTTGTTTCGCCCAAAGTGATAACAAGCCATATATAGGTCGCACCGGTGTATAGGTCGCAGGCCTTGGAAAAAAAAAAACGTAAAAATGTGCGACCTATACACCGGAAAATACGGTAATTGGAGATTGGAGATTCTAGTCAATTTAAATGTTTTTAAACATACTTGAGACCAGGTTTTTTGTTCAAAGTTGATTGATAAATCTGACTCCCATTTTTCAACAGGTAGTGTTATCGAGTCATCGATTCTTGACAGTTTTTTGTATATTTTAGATAATACTTTGGGGGATAGAAGATTAATGAACTCTAACACACATGTTGGTGTTTCCAACAATGTTTTATGAAGTTTAAATTTCTTTTTTACAATAGACTTAATTTGTTGGTATTGTAGGAAATATTTATTATCAATGTCATATTGTATTATTAATTTATTAAATGGAATCCCAAGTAACAGGGAACGTTAAACTAACGTTCTGGTATGGTTCTTGCATGGTTCTGTTAGATCACAACGTTCTTAAAACGTTCTTTGAAGGTTTTGACTAACGTTTGAACAAACCTAGATATAACGTTCTAACCTAACGTTATTATAACGTTAAACAAACGTTCCATTTGCCACCTGCCAGATCAATGTTGTTCTTGCGGCTGTGGCATCCTACGTCTGATGTCATGACGTAAATTTTCACACAGCCGAGCAGCACGTGCAACTGGCAGCCATTTTTCTCCCGCATCGACTGAGGACGATGTTCAAATTGAAGAGTAAGTTATTTACTATGGCATAGTGCATTAACAGAGTACCCGAGTTTTCGACAGATCGAGTGCTTTGACTTCTATCGAGGCTTTTTTGTCCACCTCGGGTACCCGTAGTACGTCACATTTCACAGCGCTGGGACACAAAAAATGGCCCAGCGCGAGGTAGCTTTTAGCTTTTAGTAGACGCTACAAAATGGATTCCTGTGTGCGCACGGATGTTAATGGAGCAGGCCGTCTTGTCAAAAAGGTAAAACTGTTTATAATTTTATAAATTGCGCTACTCATTGAATCATCCTGTTGATTTTCTTTGCTCTGACCACCGTAGTAGATTGTGACAGCAGGGGGCAGTGTTGCATTGCAGGTCACATATATAACACGGCCGAAACGGCGTCCTTTCTCTCGTTTCACAAACAAAAAGCAGCAAATATTCATCTCTCTAGCTATTAAAAACCTATAAACACAATCTCTAAAAGTAAACCTAAATTGCACAGCACTGCAGGCGTGGTACGGTGTGGCTGTGGCCCCATTTGTTTTTTAAGTTTCGGTTCAGCGCCTTACTTTCACTTTTAATATTAATATTAATAACTAATAGTTTTGTTTTTCCTGTGACTTATCTGCAGTATGATAAATGATAGGAGCATAATAAATGCTCCCAATGTTTTGTTGGTCTTTTTTTTCTTTTTGTAAAGACGTTTTTTATGCATTTATATTTATTTATTTATTTTGCATCATAAGACACTGTGACGTCATCGGCTACTCGAGTGCCGTTCGAGTTTTTTTATGTTAATGTCGAGGTTAAAAATTATGTACTCGTTCAACCCCTACTATGGCAGTTATCTTTTAAAATGAACAGGGTTCCCTTTTTAAGTATGATTAAACGCACAAGTTAGTTTTCTAGTTATATATATTGTTAATAGTCCCGCGGTGTGAGCGGTAGCAGAGCGCTACGTTACGTCAGCTGCTGAGCGCCGGCCGACGCCACCCGCAAGGGCAGCCCCGCTCACGCGGGACCCCGACGGGCACCACAGCCTGGGAGATCCGTGGAAAGTGCCCGACGCACGCCCAGAGTCGCTGCCGCGCCACAACCGCAATGCCGGCCCGCCTTCGTGCCGGGTGCGGACACCGCGCTAGGCTAGGTGCCGCTTGTCCCTTTGCCTATCTCTGTTGGAAAAAAATAATCAGCGGCGTTTATAGTCCGATAACATTTTCAGCTTGTGTGGAAGGTGGTGGTGGTGGTGTTTTTTTTTCGGGGGTGGTGGTTATTTTGTAATCAATGCCTCCAGCAGAATGCTTCGTTGCTAGCCTAATGCTAGGTGCTAGCCGCTTGTGCTAGCCGCTTGTCTTGTTGCCTAAATCTCTGTTGGAGGGAGAGAAAAAATCAGCGGTGCTTGTAGTCCGATAACATTTTCAGCTTGTGTGGAAGGTGGTGTTTTTTTTTCGGGGGTGGTGGTTATTTTGTAATCAATGCCTCCATATAGCAGAATGCTTCGTTGCTAACGCTAGGTCCTAGCCTGAAACTCCAGTGGCGCGAGGAAAAAAAAAACACCAGCTTGCGTTGGAAAAGCTAGCTAGCTGCCAGGGCTGACTACGTTGTCCGGTAAGAAAATATGATAGACTGTTACATTAACGTTGTGTGGTAGCGGCTAATTTTAATCCACTGAGCTAATCACTGTGTGAGCTGTTGATGAAGCCAGTTTTCTTGTGCTGCTTACAGGTGACATAATGATATAAAACGCACATTATCTCGACAGTTAAGGCTAAGACTCCATCGGCTGCCTTTTACAAAAAATATATAATTGTGAAGTGATTAATGTTTGTAAGAACATTGATTTAACATCACCCTCTCTTCCCACAGGCCTGGACCCAGCCATCATTGACACATAAGGTGAGCCATATTTGCTTTGTAAGTAGCTAATATAAGTATTCTGTACCAATAATTTAAAATGAAATTTACAATGGTAATGCGGTGTGTTTGTATGTGTATATAATTTATTTATTTTACATGTCAATTGTCACATTTAAAGTTTCAGTTCTCCGAACATATTTAAATATGAGACAAAGATAACAGGAGTACCACAATATGCACTTCATAAATGATGGTCTGTATTATTAACAGTTATTATTAGCAGTTGTTGCTGCCAAGAGTGGCCCAATGATTTAATAGGTTTAAGGGCATTTACATTTTAAGACTTAAGAGTCCACATGTCAACCCCTTCATACAGTTACATGTATAATGAGCATCAAAAATCCGTAATTTGCGCAAAAAATCAGTAGCCTATTAATCACGCAGGTGGGGTGGAAGTGCAAGCGGACCACAGTTGTGCAGGCTGGGGGCGTCTTGTAACAAAGATGTGTTTACGTTTGACGTTCATGTTTTGTAAAATCACAGTCCTCTCTGAGTCAGCTTCAGGTGTTTGTAATTACTCATAAATATCTTCTAAATTTAACCAGATGTTTCAATGCTTTTAAATCACACAAGATGTAAATTAATCTGTGTACATGACCTTATTAAAAGTTACAGTTTAGTGTTCTTAGGACTGAATACTTTTTGAGGAAAGAGGTTTTTAAACATCTTTTCTGTCATTTTAGTGTTTTCAATTGAAAGCTTTATGTGAAAAATTATAACAGAGGAAGTTCTCTGCACAGAAAAAAAATATTTTTACTGTTTTATCCTGAAACACCTGGTTAAATTTTGAAGATATTATGATTAACTACAAGCACCTGAAGCTGACTCAGAGAACTCTGTGATATTAGAAAAAAATGAAAGTCAAACATAAACACGTCTTTAAAAGAGCGTCCCCCCCCCCCCGTAAAGCTGCGGTCTGCTTGCACCTCCACCCTACCCACGTGTGATTAATACAGATTTTTTTTGCGCAAATTACTGATTTTTGATGCTCATTATACAAGAAACCGTCTGAAGTCTAAACTTAATGACATTCTAATCTGAGTATTGTTTTAAACAGGGATACAACTAAAACATGCAGAACATTTGGTCACATAGAACAATGTCCAAAGGGTTGATGGGCTCTCCCTCAGAGATGGGGTGACTAGTGTTAACTAAAGGTTTACTAAGATATTAAATCCATAATGAAACAGATGTGGTAAAAATAATGTTTGAAGCTAAATATTACAAAGCAATGAGTCTAACCTCCAATATTGCATAGGGCTCGTGTTGTCAGTTCCTCTTGTGGACTGTCCTCTATTGTCTTCGCACCTGAAGCAACCCATCCATATGATCTCTGCTTTGTTTTTAGTCCAGTTATAACTAAATCATATCTTCTTTCATATTGTTTCAAATGATCAACTCTTTGCTTCGATTCAACTATTTCTTTTGTCATTTCATGTATTTTCAATCAATCGTTCCTGCTGAGAAGCAAACCTAGTTAGTTCAGAAGACATGAAGTTCAGAGATTCTTTTCATCTCCTCCATGTTTTTCATTGCTACACTATCCTCCTCCCTTCCCAAGCCTGCTCGGCATGACTCGCACAATCCCGGCTTAACATCGTCCAAGCTGGCAGGTCCCGTCACTGGTCTCCCTTATCTCATTTGGCGTGGTTACTTCAACTTGGGCCTCGACATCTGTAGCAACTCCGTTTGCCTCTACTCACACCACTTTGGGCCTCTCTCCACACCACCTGTGGCTTCTTAGCACCTCAGGCCTCCCTCAGGCTTTTTCATACTCCTTTGTATAGGATGGATTCAGATTCATGAACATGTAACACAGTCCGTTTAACTTCACATGTTCATGTTTGTGTCTCTTTCAACAGACAAAACCTGTTGCACCTGACCTCATGGGCAGACCTGTGTCCTCTGCTCTCTCCTCACCATCCTCCTGCAGCTCCTCTCCATCATCACCTGTGCGTCAACACCTTGTGCCTAACAGTGAGTTGAACTTGTTTTCTGTCTGTGTTTTCTGTTTTTATTGCAGGTCATGACCCTGCTTTAACTTCACATGTTCATGTTTGTGTCTCTTTCAACAGACAAAACCTGTTGCACCTGACCTCATGGGCAGACCTGTGTCCTCTGCTCTCTCCTCACCATCCTCCTGCAGCTCCTCTCCATCATCACCTGTGCGTCAACACCTTGTGCCTAACAGTGAGTTGAACTTGTTTTCTGTCAGTGTTTTCTGTTTTTATTGCAGGTCATGACCCTGCTTTAACTTCACATGTTCATGTTTGTGTCTCTTTCAACAGACAACACCTGTTGCGTCTGACCTCATGGGCAGACCTGTGTCCTCTGCTCTCTCCTCACCATCCTACTACCTCCTGCAGCTCCTCTCCATCATCACCTGTGCGTCAACACCTTGTACCTAACAGTGAGTTGAACTTGTTTTCTGTCGGGGTTTTCTGTTTTTATTGTAGGTCATGACCCTGCTTTAACTTTACATGTTCATGTTTGTGTCTCTTTCAACAGACAACACCTGCTACGCCTGACCTCATGGGCAGACCTGTGTCCTTTGCTCTCTGCTCACTATCCTACTACCTCCTGCAGCTCCTCTCCATCCATCACCTGTACATCAACACCTTGTGCCTAACCCTGTCATGTATCCACATCAATGACTGCTGCCAAAACAGGAAAACACACCTGACCTGATGGACAGACCTGCTCTCATCAAGACCACACACCTACCTGAACTCACATCTGGACTCCCATGTACCCATCATTCATGGTTGAATCATTGCTCAATGGCTAAGCAGTTCCATCTGATCCATGTTTGAACATGAGAACCACCTAATAAGCCTGTCTACCTCCACTTCAATCAAAGTAAGGGAATTTTCTTTTCTATGCTGTTTTTGTGCTGCTTCTAGCTTTTTAAAGTTCCTGGACTGTACACTAAGGCACTGGTTTTTATACATGATGGTTGCAACATGTTTCTGATGGATGTCAATTGCTCCTGATGATGTGATTTGATAATGATAGTTGAAAACTGTTTCTGATGGATATCAATTGCTCCTGATGGTTGAGAAATGTTTATGATGGATCTGCTTTGCTAATGATGGTTGAGAACTGTTTCTGAAACAACACTGAAGTTGTTTATATGTGAACACATGTTGGATCACCAGATTTCTCGCTCCATGTTTTAAAAGGAGGATTAGCTGAAAGTATTTTGTTAGATCACCAGATTTCACGCTCCATGTTTTAAAAAGGAGGATTATCTGAATGTATTTATGTCGGATCACCAGATTACTCGCCCCTTGTTTTTGAAAGAGGGTTAGTTTTACTAGAACTTCATACTGAATATGTGACCCATCACATCATCAAACAGGGGTTAAAGTCAAATTTGGTCAAAATGACCTACAAGCAAACATATATATTACTGACTTTTAGAAATACATTTTCTTACTTAGATCATCCTGACAAATTCATCGTATTGTCTTAATAATCAGGAAAATGGTTTGATATTTGGTGTGAAGATTTTATTTCAGATATTTAATTTAAACCATTTGATAAGTTATTCATTCATCTTATTTACTATCTAAATTTACGCAAACCACTTTGAAAAATAAACCTATTTGATGTGATGGGTCACAAATTTATTATTCAGCTTCTTTTGTTGGATTTGATTTAAGAATTGTGGACATTTTTAATAAAACTTGAAAGATTTCATTTGTGCAATGGAGATTTATTTAGCCAACTTAAATTTCTCATTACAATGACAGTATTGTACAGGTACTTGTATTTGAAAGCTAGAAATCATGGCAAAACACATATTTAATTTGATTTATGTTCAAGCTGGACTTTTAAGTTTAAAGAAAGGGACAATGTAGTTTGGAATAGTTCACATTTTTGGTTTGGAAAAAATAAACATTTGAGTTTTCTTTCTTATAACACAAGTGTACTTTTGTTTGTTTGCAATTGTTCTCTCTGGGAGGTTAAAAACATTGTTCAGTAGATGAATAAATAACTTTGAATCTATTTTGATTGTTCATAATTTGCACTAAATGTATGAATCCATATAATAATAATAATAATAATAATAATAATAATAATAATAATAATAATAATAATAATAATAATAATAATAATAAAATTTATGGAATGTTCTAAGAAAGTTCTAGCATAACGTTCACACCTAACGTTCTGAGAACCACGAGAAAACTCCACACCCTAACGTTCATGCAACGTTAGGAGGTAACGTTCCCGTAACCTAAAAAAAAAGGTTCTCAGAATGTTCTCAGAACGTGCTTCTGTTATTTGGGATAAAGTCTATACCCTCAAATATGTGTTCCAGACATTCAATTCCTTTAATTCTCCAACCTGGGAAATTTAACATATTATTTTCTTGCTGTATGTCAGAATTGTTCCAGATAGGCATATGTCTGCATGGGAGCAGTGAAGACTTTGTCATTTTCAGATACTCCCACCATGCCATCAGAGATTAGCTAATATTGATACTTTTAAAGCAGTCATATCTTTTTATAACTGTACTAATAAATGGTAGATCCGAAATCCTAATATTATTACAAATCAATCAATCAATCAATCACCTTTATTTAACCAGGTAGAGCCCGTTGAGATCGAGATCTCTTTTACAAGGGTGACCTGGTCAAGTGGTCAGCAGCACACGTCACATTGGCAATAGGCATTTGCACTTATCAAAAGAAAATAAAGAAAACTACAATCACAGTAAACAGATGTTGACAGTTCAAAACCAACAGGATATGACAGATTTCTATATACATTATATACAAAACAAGCAGACAGACCTCGGTTGGGTAAATAAAGTTAAAAAAAATCAACAATGACATGTATATTGGATAAGTAATGGTTAGAAACATCTGCAATGGTCAAGTCTCTTGATGACATTTTCTACTACGGTTGACATAAAGGATCCAGGAGAGATGAATGTTGATAGTTTCAGATCTTTCTGTAAGTTGTTCCAGGCTGAGGGGACGGCGAAGCTGAATGCTCTTTTTCCTAGTTCAGTTCTGACAGGAGGAACTGACAGGAGGACTAAATCGTTAGAGCGCAGGGAGTAATGACTGTGTGATGTTTGTATTAAGGAGGTGAGGTATGACGGGACTAGGTTTAGGAGGGTCTTGTAGATGAAGGATATCCAGTGAGTGTATCTGCGAGTGCTGAGAGATGACCAGCCAGATTTTACGTAAAGCTCACAGTGATGAGTGCGATAACTGGAGTCAGTAATGAACCGAAGGGCACCGTGGTAAATGGAGTCTAAGGACTGTAGGTATTTTGATGCAGCACTCATGTACAGCACGTCACCATAGTCTAGTATTGGCATGAATGTTGCAGCTACTAATGTTCTCCTGGCTTTGCATGAGAAGCAGGATTTGTTTCTGAAGAAGAAACCTAGCTTCAGTTTCAGTTTAGTGGCCATTTTGGAGATGTGGGTTTTAAAAGACAGTTCAGTGTCAATGTTGAAACCTAGATATTTGTAGGTGGAGACCATTTCTATTTGTTTTCCCTCTTGGGTTCCAATTTGAGGTGGGTTCTCTGGTTGCTGCTTTCTGTTGGCAAGAACCATGCACTTGCTTTTGTCGGCATTTAGGACCAGTCTAAGTTTTTGCAGCCGTGACTGAATAATATTAAAAGCGTCCTGAAGAGAGGTGAAAGCTTGGCTGAGGGAGGAAGAACAGCAATAGATGATGGTGTCATCTGCGTAATAATGGTGGGAGGCATTTGACAGATCACTGCAAAGATCGTTTATGTATAGGGAGAAAAGAATGGGACCCAAGACAGAACCCTGTGGCACCCCTTTCACAACATCTAAGAAAGTAGAGGAGGATCCGGCTACATGAACAGACTGCGTTCTGTCAGTTAGGTAGTTGGTGAACCAGGAGACTGCAAGTTTTGATAGACCAGAGTGTTCCAGGATGTTTGTCAATAGTCTGTGATCAACTGTATCAAATGCCTTGGACAGGTCTATAAATAGGGCAACACAGTATTGTTTGCAGTCCAGGGCATGTATGATGTCATTTAATACTTTGAGAACTGTAGTGACGGTGCTGTGTTGTTTTCTGAATCCTGACTGGAATTGTGATAGAATATGGTTTGCTTGTAGGAAATCAGTTAGCTGATCACAGACAAGTCTTTCAAACAGTTTGGCAAGAATGCATAATTTTGAAATTGGTCTGTAGTTGTTGACATTTGTTGGTTCACCCCCTTTTAGCAGAGGGAGAACAAAAGCTGATTTCCAGATTTTGGGTATTTTATTTGTGTTGAGACTGAGATTGAAAATATGGGAAAGAGGTTCAGCAATGAAATCTGCAGCTAGTTTTAGGAAAAGTGGTTCTATGTTGTCAGGTCCTGCTGCTTTGCGTGTGTCGAGAGTTTTTAGAGCATTTAGAACTTCAGCGGGAGATATTGATTCGAAGTCAAAGCGATTTGTGACCTGTTTGTCCAGCACATGTGGAGCTGGGGGTGGATTTGCATCAGTTTGGTCAGCAGATAACATTTCAGGATGTGTAGATTCAAACAGGGAGCCAGAGGATATAAAGTGTTCATTAAAACAGTTCAGAATTGATAATTTGTCAGACAGAATACCTGTGCTGGTCATGATGGAGCTGGGTAAATCAGTGGATGTTGTCTGACCAGAATTTGATTTTACTGTTTGCCAAAACCTTTTTGGATCATTTAGATTTTTGGTGGATTCATCCAGGTAGTAATTTGATTTTGCATTTCTAATTAGTGCTGTGCATTTGTTCCTAAGCTGCCGGAAACTGAGCCAGTCATGATCGTTTAGCCCAGGCAGCATCTCTTTCTTTGAGCAGATTTCCTATCTCCGGGGAAAACCAAGGATTTTTACGTCCCTTTATTCTGTATTTACGGTATGGAGCATGTGTGTTGATTATATTTTGAAAACCCTCATAGAAGTAAGCCAGTGCAAGTTCTACATCATCTATCAATGAAATTCTACTCCAATCGAAAGTGGCTAAGTCATGAAGAAAGGCTTGCTCACAAAAATGTTTTAAATCCCTTTTGAAGATGATGGTGGGTTTTAATTTTGGTAACTTCCCATTTCTTACGGCTGCAATGGTGCAGTGATCACTGAGGTCATTAGCAAACACACATGCATTTGCGTACTTGTGAGGCATGTTAGTTAGGATAAGGTCCAGTAAGGTGGATTTTTCAGGGGTTTTGTTATTTGGGCGTGTTGACGTTTGAATTAGTTGAGTTAAATTAAATGAATCACAGATGGATTTAAGATTGTCAGAAGTAGAGGTCAACCAGTCCAGGTTTAGATCACCAATTAGTAGTAGCTCCTTGGCGTTTAGCCCCACCAGAAAATTTCTCAGGGAAGTGAGGGCTTCACTGGCGGCTGAGGGGGGCCTGTAACAACCCACCACAGTGATTGATTGACCGTCAGGGAAGTCTAGGGTTAGTGCCAGTAGCTCAAGTTGTTTGCTAATTGAGCACGAAGACAGAAGGTTTGCTGTGAATTTGTTCTTGATATAAATAGCCACTCCACCACCTCTTCTGGGGCGATCACATCTAAAAACAATATAACCAGGAATGGAAATTTGTTTGTCAGGGATAGCTTTGCTGAGCCATGTTTCAGATAAGACTATTATGTCTGCTTCAGTGGACTGAACCCAGATTTTTACTGCATCTAGTTTAGATATAAGACTTCTGACATTTAAGTGTATAAAGCCCAGTCCAGACCGGTTTTTAAATTCAAGTGGTGTACAAATGTCATTTAACAGCTGGGGTCCAGGATTTTGTTCGATTCCAGAGATAAGAAGTAACAGAACAAGTAAAGTTTTCCATTTGAAAGTAGTAGGTGTTCCAGCAGTGACAGTTCTCCGTCGTCCATCATCATGGGGTTCAGTTTCAGTGAGGGTGAAGTAGTTTTTTATTACAAGGACACACCAGGCTCTTAAATCAGTGGGGGTTGCTGTTTTGGGAAGAAAAGACAGGAAGAACCAGTTTGTGAGATCCATGGTCTTCCAGGACATTGTACCTGAATCATGTGAGGTCAGTGGGGGGGAGAACATTTCAGTTTGAGTACCAGTATTGTTTTCCAAATTGAGTCCTGCAGACATTATGGCCAGGGTGAGAGTCACAACTGATAGCATTATCATTAACACAAAAGAACTGGAGGGAGAACTCCAGCTGAAAACAAGATGGAGGTTTGGAGAGTTAAAAAAAAGAAAAGTATCTCTCCAAAGTCAACTAAGAGTCTTTTCACAATTTTCCCTTTAAAACAATATCAGCAGTCAGATGGAAGTCCAAAAAAAATAAATTATTGAAAATCTAGGGGAAAAAAAAAAAAAAACTTGAAATTATTCACTCCTTTTGGCGATGACTGAGGCGAAAATAAATACCACTTATTGGCAGCAGGCAGCAGGAAGCATCAGCAGATTTTTATGGGTGAAGTACGTGCGATCACCTGGTCGTCTTTATTGGCAGTAATTGTCTTCCATACCACCGCGAACATCCACACGTGCAGCTCCAGAAGAGCCGGTCCACAGCTCCTTGCAGCTGGGCGACACCCCCAGCAAGCAGATCCTCCAGGCAGGATGAATCACACGGTCTCCAATCCACCTCAGGCAGGTGAGAAGCTCCAATCCACTCGAGATCAGGACCTCCACGCACGCTTCCCCGGGCAGAGGCACGGACTTTGCCGCGCGCCGCACGGTCACCCGGTCACTCGGGATCACCAGCAGAAGCGGACAGCCACGGATTTACACCAGAAGCATGGAGGGAGCTCCAGGGAGATCTGCACCGTGTTCAAAGGCTGGAGGACTGAACGCCGACACAACAGGCGCGCGCAGGATGTAAACAAGCTGGAGTCGCGGTGAGCAAAAGATAACAAAAACATCTAGAATAAACTAAAAGAATCAAGTAAAAAACGCAATAAAAACACTGAATTTAAGTGAAGTAGAAAAAACGAAGTAAAAATATAGTAAAATAGAGGAATAAAACAAGGAAATTACTAAAACTCAGCAGCCAAGAAAAATACGTGTGGAAGTGTGCGCGGCCATCTTGAATGGTTTTGTTTGTTCTATATCTATCCAAGTTTTATCTAGTGAATTCGGATTTAACCACTTTGATATATATTGTAACCTGTTGGCTAAATAGTAGTAATAAAAGTTTGGAAGTTCTAATCCTTCGGTATCTTTGGATTTCTGTAATGTTTTTAAACTAATATGTAAAGTTTTATTTTTCCAAAGGAATTTAGATATAAAAGAGTCCAGGGACTTAAACCATTCAGTTGAAGGTTTCTTTGGAATCATTGAGAACAAATAATTTATTCTCGGTAGCACCATCATTTTTACTGAGGCAACTCTTCCCATAAGTGATATGGGTAGAGATATCCATCTAGTAAGATCGTCTTCAATTTTCTTTAATAGTGGGATATGATTCAATTTTAGTAAGTCTTCCAATTTAGGAGAGATATCAATACCCAAATATGTAATGATACCTGATTGTAGTCTTTCATTGGGAGAATTATTAAACACGTAATTTATTGGAAGAACTGTAGATTTTGTCCAATTTATAGAATAATCAGAAACTTTTAAGAACGAGTTTATTAATTTGATAACATTAGATATTGAGTTTCCTGAGTTCAGAAGAAAAAGTAAAACATCGTCAGCATATAGACTAATTTCATGTTCTATATTTTTACAGTGTATGCCTTTAATATAAGCACTTTGCCTGATTGCTACTGCTAAAGGTTCAATAAAAATAGCAAATAATGCTGGTGAAAGTGGGCAACCTTGCCTGGTTCCCCTCTGTAAACAGAAGCTTGAAGATATTTGATTATTTATCCTGACGCACGCTGTTGGTGAGCTATATAATATTTTTAACCAGTTAATGAAGTAGTTCCCAAATACCAAATTTATTTAAGGTAGCAAATAAAGAAATTCCAATTTACTCTATCGAATGTTTTTTCTACATCTAAAGACAAAATAGTTGTTTCAATATTTTTAAAATACGAATACTCTATTACATTATATAATCTGCAAGTGTTTGTGTTTGAGTGTCTTCCTTTTATGAATCCGGTTTGGTCTGGATGTATAATAACAGGAGTTATCTTCTCTGAGAATCTTCACCAGCATATCTTCTCTGGTCTTTTAGATAAGACTTTACAAATTATTTTAACATCAACATTAATAAGAGAAATTGGACGATAACTGGTAGGTACTACTGGGTCTTTGCCTGGTTTTAATAGGAGACTAATGTTGGCTGAATTCATATGTGTTGGTAGCCTGCAATTTTCTTCTGACTCAAGTAGCACTCTATAAAATATTGGTTCCAATATGTCCCAGAATTTTTTATAGAATTCTACTGGATATCCATCAGGACCTGGAGATTTCTTATTAGGCATGCTTTTAATTGCTTCATGGAGCTCATCTGATGTTAATGGTGAGTCTAGTTTTGATGATTGACTAATATCTAGTTTTGTAAGTGTTACTCTCTCCAATAATTCATTAATATCCTCATTAGATGGATTTATTTGTGGAGTGTATAGAGTTTTATAGAAATCTTTAAAAACACTGTTTACTTTTCCCTCATCATAAGTTATATTTCCATTTTTTATCTTTAATACCATATATAGATGTTTTTTCTTTGTTTAATTTGAGTTGGTTAGCTAAAAAGTTCCCTGATTTATTACTGTGTTCAAAATTCTCTAATCTAAGTCTTTGTATCAAGAATTTGTTTTTCTTGTCAATTCATTTAGTTCTAATTTTAACTTGCGTAGCTTTTGCTGTTTCCTCACCTTGTAAACCTTCTAATAATTTGATGGATTTCTCTAATTCCTCAATACGTTTATTTTCTTTTTTCTTTTTACTTGTTGAATAGGATATTATTTTACCTCTCATAACTGTTTTACCAGCCTCCCAAAGTGTACATGCTGATGTTCCTGGCAAGTCATTAAACTCTAAATATGATGTCCATTCTTTTTTTAAATATTGCAAGACTTCTTCTTGAAGCAGTGATGTATTTAATCTCAATTTATATTTTTTGTTGTTTCTTTTTTATTATCTAAATTTAGAGTAACTGGTGCATGATCGCTGACAGCAATAGTGTGTATCTTAGTGTCTGAAATGTTGGTCAGCAATGAATTGCTTACTATGAAATAATCAAGACGAGAATATGAGTGATGCACATGTGAAAAGAAAGAATATTCTTTGCTATCAGGGTGAAAAGTACGCCATGCATCGCAGAGTCCATAATCATTCATATACTGTTTAACTATATTTATAGATTGCCAACTGCGTTGAGTTCCCACTGCATTCAGTCTGTCTATTTTGTCATCTAAACCAAAGTTGAGATCACCTCCCATTACCAGTGAGGAATCCATGTGATTTGAGAGAGTGGAAAAAAGTCATAGAAAAAGAAGCGTTGTCTACATTCGGCCCATATATGTTAACAATACAATAATTTTGGCTGAATATTGATAACTTTAACATTATATATCTACCGTGCGGGTCTATAACCTGATCTAATACTATGAAGTTAAAATTTTTATGTATTAAAATTGCCACCCCTCTTTGTCTTGAATTATAGCAGGCTGAGAATACATTAAGAAACTCGGAACATTTTAGCTCATCCACAGTTGAGGCTAATTTATGGATTTCTTGGAGTAATACAACATCTGCCTTTAATCTTTTAATCTGGTTAAAAATTCTATATTTTTCATGTTGGCTACCGGCTCCATTAATGTTCCATGTGACAAACCCTAAGGTACCCATACCTGTGCTAATGATAATATAGCTAAACCACACCCATTATCACAAATATAAAAGATAATAATAGATCCAGACAAAAACATATCCCTTAATGATTAATTATATATGATTTACAAATAGAGTAATTGCTGTTTTTGAAAATGAATCAGGGAAGTTTTCATTTATGAAGTAATTGCATGGATGTATAAAGAAGTATGTGAACACTTGTGCTTGTGCGCTGATAATTGTTAAGTTAGAAAAATATAGACAAGAAAAGAAAGAGAAATGATATTCATGAAAACCTAATTCAGATAAGAAAAAAACAGTAACACTTTATAATAACTACACATTATTTAGCCTTATTTAAGCATTAATAAACATTGAATTAACATTGAAAACATCATTAATTAAGGATGATTCACACTTAATACACTATTAATTAACACACTTATTAACGCTTTATACATAAAGAATAATGAGTTCCAAAACCTACGTACTCAATGTTTATTCATGCTTAATAACTCATGAATTAACTATGCTATCTATATTTGTAAATGCACAAATTAATGTGCTTTCACCACATGTATTAAATGCGTACTAATTGTTAAATAATGTTTGAATTCACTATCTATTAATCCTGC
>JBBPBX010001528.1:71351-101602 GCA_038048925.1 Garcialebias charrua | reverse complement strand
CCTTTGTGTCCTGCGGACGGGAGATCATGGGCATGAACTAACATCACCCCCCTTTGGTCATGGGGAACCACGAACACAGGTGAGGACGTTGGTCCATGAGCAAAAGTTAAGATGCCCTTGATTAGTTTTAGCTGTTTGCGCAGCTGATAGAGGACCTTAAGGTCTGGATCGGAATCCAGGTCGTCTTTAGACGGACTATTTTTGTTCGGATCAGTCAGGTACAGTATCATGGAGTTGATAGCAGGATCCGACTTCTGTAGTTGGATGATGTCTGGGTCAGTCAGTGCAGGTCGTACAGAGACTGCGTTGTCAGCAGGTCTGGTTGCGGCCTGTGCACGTGTGACTGCCATAACTCTGACTGAAGGTTGTGTTGGCAGAGTCTCGATTAACCAGGAGGGGTCGAAGGACCATAGAGGACCTTCGTCGGCTCCTTCTTTGGCTAAGGAGTCTGCAATGTCATTGTAGTGCTTGTCATCGCCTGGGACTCTAGAATGCCCTGGAACTTTCTTCCAGTAGATCTGTAAGTCGTGTGATGTCACCAAGTGATCACACGCTATGAAAAGCTCTTTGTGTTTGACCACTTTTCTGTCGCTTGTTAGGAAACCGTTCTGTTTCCACACAGCGAGGTGACAAGCGAAACTCAAACGAGCATAGTTAGAGTCAGTGCAGATGACTAGCGTCTTGATGGAGCGTTCTACTACCATCTGGAGAGCTATTAGGATTCCTGCAATCTCAGCGTACTGAGAAGTCTGAGATCCTAATTTGTAGCTGAAAGTTATCTGCTCTTGGTCTTGGAGGAGGACCCCTCCAACACCTGCTCTGCAGATTTTGTCGCGGAGGAATGAAGATCCATCCACGTACAATGTTGTCATATCTTTGCAGATATTGTCATCAAAGAAGTGGTGATTCGGGTCTTCAGTTACTGGGGGTTTTACCTCAACCGGCGGCTGGGTGGCTGGTACATCTTGTGTACACTTCTGGCAGATTGCCAAGTCCGTCCCCAGATGTGACTTCTTGTTTTGACCATAACGTATGTCTAGGTTAAAACTTTGAAGCGCCATGAGCCATGTTGCAACACGTGAGTTTGTCACCACACCATCTCTGATGCGTTCACTGTTAAGAAAGGTCACTGGCTGGTGTTGTGTTTCCACAATGATTTTCTGTCCACCAATGTAGCTGGAGAAATGTTTAACTGCCCACACTGTGGTCAGTAAAGCTTTCTCACAGTCTGAGAATCTCAACTCGGGGCCTGCCATCGTTTTGCTGGCGTAGGCTACTACACGTTTGTCTCTGTCGTGTATCTGGTACAGACCTGCACTTATGCAATGAGCTGAGAAGCCCACTTCCAAGTAAAACTCTTTGTTGTAGTCTGGGTAGACTAAACAAGGGGCTGACTTGATCCTGTTTATAAGAGCGTCCATTGCCTGTTGCTGTTTGTCAGTCCAAACAAATGGTACGTCTTTTTTAAGGAGTTCAGTCAGTGGTTTCGCAAGGTCTGCATAGTTCTCTATGAACTGGTTCGAGTAGTTACACACGCCCAGAAAACTTTGTAGTTCTTTGAGATTGGTGGGGACTTTGAGATTGTCAAGGCCTTGGGTGCGAGTCAGCTGTGGTTGTACTCCGTCTGGACCTACAAGTAGGCCAACGTAGTCCACTTTGGTTCTGCACCATTGGCATTTTGACAGTGATATTTTAGCACCAGCAGTTGTCAGCTGATTCAGAACGTGGTCGATCTCAGCCAAATGTGAGTCCAGTGTTGGCTGTCTCAAAAGGACATCGTCCACGTAGATCAGTGTTCCACGCTCGTGGGCGTCTGGACATGCTTTGTTCAAGAAGATGTTGAACTCTGCAGGTGAGTTAGCGTAGCCAAAGGGACACCTGTTAAAGGTGTACTGACGGCCACCAAAAGTGAAAGCTAGTTTGTACTGGTCCTCGGCGCGCACAGGGATGGTCCAAAAACCAGAGGCGACGTCGAGAGTCGAGAAGTACTTACCATTGGTGACCTTGGGCAGTTCCTGTTGGAGTTGCGTCATAGGCCATCTGGATAAGGGAACTTGTTTGTTTAGCTTTCTGTAGTCTATAGTGAGTCTCCACTTACCATTAGGTTTTAACACCGGCCATAAAGGCGCAGAGTAAGTGCTGTTACAGTATCGGATGATACCTTTTTCTAACAGGTCATTAATGATTTCTCTGACAGGTTGATGTGCTGCCAGAGGAATCTTGTACTGTCTGACAAATGCAGGGGGAGCATTAGGCGGGGTTGGGATGCTCACTGTGTGGAGCGTGGTCAACCCACAATCCATCGAGTCAGTTGAGAATGATTTCTCATATTTTAGAAGAACTTTGCGAAGTTTGTCCCTTTCTTCATCAGTTTTCAGGGCGTCGGCTTGGGCGACCACCTGGTCAATCTGTGAAGCAACTGAGAGGGGTTCTTGTTCTTTGGGGAGCTCCAGTGAGTCCCCTTCAGTGTCGTAAAACCTGTCAACAGGTAGTGCACTGTAAGTTTGGGGGCATAGACTGTCTCCTTTGTTGAAACCGAACCTGCGGACAGTGTCCTGGTCGGACTCACTGGGGGAGAAAAGAGCTATGGCCTGTGTTGGTTTCGTGAACAAGACTTGCCCCGTGTGTTGATATGGGATCAAGTTCTCTGGGAGTCCTCCCAGAAATGGAATGCTTAGCTCAAAATCATGAAAATCAGTGGAGATCAACCATCCTAGCTGTGTGTTTTTTGGGATCAGTACCTCTTCTGTGCTTGTGTTGCACACAGCAACAGTCGTGGTTCTGCAGTCGAGGGTCACTTGGAATGTGGCCTCCATGGACAGTCCTAAGTTGAAAAACATAGGAGATGGTTGAAAGTATGCCAGTTTTGTGCTAATAGCTTGTCCTTTCATGATGTGACACATCACCGGCTTGTTCATAACCTGAGGTGGTACCGCAGTGTTATGGCTGTTAGCAATCTGACAGACCTCTGGAATGGTCTGTCCAGCCTTAAGGTTCTCTGTTGTTAGCACAGGAGAGTCCTTTGTGGCTGTGTTTAGTGACCACAGTACATTGTTGTTGATGTCCACTCGGACACCTAACCTTACCAAAATGTCGGAGCCTATGTAGGTTGCATGTGGTAAGTTCGGGACCACGAGGAACGGGTGATCCAGTTCTCGTTGGTTCCAGATCAGTTTCAGGTCAATGATCCCTTTTGCGGTCATTACCTGTTTATCGTTGGGGTCCAACGAAAAGCGGAAAGCCTTTTTGTTCATTTCTAGACCCAACTGTTTTTTAACCAAGGTTCCATAGAAAGCTTGGCTGATCGCTGATTTCTCCGTCCAAGGAGACAAAACAGCATCATCGGTGTGGGATCCTTGGATCTCAACACCTTTGACTACCTGCGGTAGGTAGTGTTCAGTGAGTGCTGACTGTTTCAGCTCGCAGAGGAGGCTCTCTTGTTGGGCCTTTTCTGCCTCACCTGTTGCTGAAGGTTCACTTACCGGGATTGTGCTCTCGTTGGAGGACCCCTTTGTGCCTTCCGCGGTACCTGCTGTTAAACAGTCAGTGTCACCATGTGTAGGCATATCGATCGGCAGTGGTTGGCTCACTCTGGTCCACATTGTTTGATCGCCATAATCTATAATCGCGTCAAAGCGGTTAATAAAGTCTTGGCCAACCAAAAATGGGAATGAGTCAACGGTGGACACGTGTACCGGGTGGTATAGCGTCATTTCACCAATCTGCATATGAACCATGGCTATAGCTGTAAGGGTTGTACTCGTCTCTGAGAGTCCCTGTAGTACTACAGCACATTCTTTGAGGGGTATTTCCCTGTCAACCCCGCTAGCGGCTATCCTTAGCTCCTTCAACAGTGTGGGAGACATAATGGTTATGTCAGCCCCACCATCCAGGAGGGCCTCTTCTGTGAGGACCCCTTCTAAAGTGATTGACAGGTAAGCCTTCTTAGCGGGCCCCTTCCTGATAATGTTACACAGGAACCTATCAGGTTTTTTCCGACGTGTGTTACGTCTACCATTGTCTGTGTGAATTTCATTCACCTGTACTGGTAGTGCAGTCACACATGGGTCTGAGTGATCGGTCTGTGACGAGTCATTGTCTTTGGTGAGTGCGCTTTCCCCCCCTTTTTCTGATGAGGGGCTCTCGGACTCTGTAACAATGACGTCATGTTTACAGTCAACATCTTGTTGACTGTCTATACCCTGATTGTCAGCATCCTGACCATCAGTATCTTGGTGACTGTCAGCAATCGTGGCATTGCTGTTATTTGTGTGTTCTGAGTCACTATCAATGATAGCGCTACACATCACACCAGGTTTGTTTTCCTTGTTTGTTTTTTTCAAACTTTCTAACAACCGACGTATGTTCTCCATCTCTTCTGAAGACAGAGGTTTAGGGCCTTTTTTCTGGAACTTCTGTGGGTTTTTCCTCGCCCCAGACTGTTCAGTTTGAGGTGCAGGAGCTGGCGCATTGCTCGGGGGTCCTCTCTGGGACCACCCTCTTTCATATGAGTCTCCTTGGGACCCATATTTCTTTTTCTTTTGGAAAGCCCTCCTTTTTTGATGGGGCTCTTCCTCTTGATGCGGCCTGTACCACTTAGGGTCTCTGGACCCCTTTTGGTCTTTGTTCCAGCGGACACCTTCATTTTGCGGTCTGTCAGGTTGGAAATTTTGCTTATTCTCGGCTTCCTTAAAAGAGTGAGCTGGCGCTCTTGCTCCTTCAAGGTCTAGCGTTTGGTATTTGACCTTTTCACCAGGACACACTTCAAAGGGTGTTTTGTTTGGTGTGCGACCTGTAAAAACATCTATCGCGCACTCTCTTATGTCTTCGATGGACCTCCGTTTATAGTTTGCGCTGACATGTACTTTCTCTCTTATGTCAGGGCAGAGGTTTTGGCTGAAAATATACTTAAACCCTACCTCCTCCTCCATTTCAGGTTCGCATCTGTCCCCGAAATAGGCACGGAATATTCGGTCATAATATGACCTTGGGTGTTCATTCCTACCTTGCTTGATGTTAGCTGCTGTTATGATGCCATCGGGCCCCGTGCAAGGAGAAAACTCCTTTATCAGCGCAGCACAGAGAAGACTGTAGTCTTTCATCACTGCTTCTCGTTGACGCTTCATAAAAGCATGCACCGTCCTGTCCGATGTTAACCTTAACAGACAGATTCTATCATCATCTGTAGCTTCTGGGAAGCGTTGAAGCTGGAAATCAAGGTCCTCGAGATAGATCTTGGTTTCGTGTGAGCCCATTGGGCCAGGGGCGAAGGTTTGAATGCTTTTCGCCATATTCCGTAGTTCAGCCATTGATAGAGGTATTTGTGGGTTATTATCAGATCCACCCACCGGCGCATCCGGTGGGATTGTCGGTTTTAGAGGCCCTAAGGGACGGCGCGGTGGTGTTGGAGGGAGTAGTGCATCTGGCATGGGCGGGGGCGGTGGAGGAGGGAGTAGGTCATCAGGTATGGGAGGAGGCAGCGGAGGCGGTGAGTTCTCAAGGTGTTTACTCATGAGACCCAAACATTTTCTCTCTTCTTCAAAGAGTTTGTTCATTGCTGATGCACGCTCTATTTTACAACTATTCAGTTGGACTTTTAACCCATCATTTTCACGTTGTAACATCATGTGCTGTTCTTGTGATTTTCTATAATCTTCTTGCAGCCTTGTGTACCGTAGTGATAATGATTCCAGGGTGTCCGTGCATTTTTCCAGCGCGTCTCGTGCCTCCCCACAATCCGCCTGAAGCGACTTGTATTGATGGTAATACGTATCCTTCTCCACCACACATTTTTCCAAATCATCTTGTGATTGGTCAAAATCCCTTTTTAACACTCTGCATTCTTCGTAGAGACTACGCGTTTGTTCAGCGCTGCCAATACTCGACTGTGTTAAACTCTTTACCTCCTGCTGTAAAGCGGCAACCTCCATTTGTGCTGTTAAACATGATGTAGAGACAGCCCGGCGTACAGCAGTTTCAAAGTCTAGCTTGGCCTTTAACAGAAGGCTTAATTTAGCCAAACGTTTATCTCTGTCTGCTTTCTTTTCAGCCGTTGTGGTTCCAGCTGTTACAGTTTTTAATGCACTGTCCACATCTGCTTCCTCCATCAACTGTGTCTCTTCATGGTAGTTTGTGATGGGCCCTGTGAGTGAAAATAAGGCACATTCGATCCAATCTGCTTTGGTCGGGTCGTGGCCTTGAGGTGGCACAGGCTGCCCTGTATCAGTGGTGTCAGGGGTCTCACCCTCTGTGCCTGCCATCTTTTATCTGGATTTTCAGTGAAAATCAAAATAAAAGATGTTCTGTATTCGTTATTCTAAACTTTTCACTATTTGAAATAAACAGGAAAGTTTAAATGTGCACAGGACAACTGTGGAAGATGATGTGTCAGAGAAAGGAAGAGAAAGGAAAAATTTTTCAGTTATCTGGAGTGAAAACTGTACTTTTGTTTGTTATTTTAAATTCTTTGTATTTAAAATAAGCAAAAATGTTTGTCCGTACCTCTGTTATTCTAAATATTTTATTTAAAATAAACAGGAGCTATTGTTTGTGTACAGAACAAAATTAAAAGCTGGTAACTCACCATAAAATGCTGACTTTTTATGATGTTTTTTGTGAATGTGACTGTTCGTCACTGAAAGTGCACCAGGAAATGACGACACAAATAGGCGGGTCGACGCAGCGCGTCACCAGCTCTGCTGTGCTGAGCGAGGCGGAGCTCGCTACACAGATACGTGACGTCAACCAATCAATCACAGTGCTTGTAGTCCTTTTCCCAAGCAACCATGGTAAATGTAGTTTTCTAACCTTCGACCAATGAAGTACCGGAAATGACGACAAAGTGGGTTGGTCGCAACGGCGTGCGTTCCCACTACAGCGAATCAGCGTTCGCTACGAGTGATTGACAGCTCCCAGCTCTCGTTTCATCCAATCACAGCTCATAAACAAACGTGTACTTGGACACGTAGCTCTAACGTTAGCTCGCACAACAGACCACAACTTTATAGACTCTTAAAACAACTCAGACGCTACAAATTAACTTTCCAAAATTCTGAAACATGCGGCGAACACACCTAGACAGGCCAACTTAGTTACGCTCAGTAACACAGCACTGCAGCTGTTGAACAAACACGGACTCTCTCGGAGCGCGTTAACTTAGTTTGATATGTCAAAGAGACACTATCATTTATTTAAAATAAATCAACTAAATTAACACCGTTACACTTGATTGACATGATTTCACACATCATGAAAATGACAAAAGTTATTCTTTTGATCACATCAGCCTAAAATCAAAGATAGAAATAGTCTCTTATTGGTGACTATGTTATCAGATTATAGCTAAATGAATAATTTTGTAGTAAATGTCTTGCTTTACTGAGAGGTCAGTAAAGGTCATCACTGGACAGTTCAAAAACCTTAATTTGACCCTGGGTAGGTCCACTACACGTGGAAAAGTACAGGAGACCTTATTGTTTGTACCGTATAGTTTATGAGGCAGAGAGGCTATAGCTGAGCAACGAGCTAGCATGCTAACAGACGGATGAAGACTCCACCAGCTCCCAGTAGGAAAATAATTCTTTTTTTCCTTCATTATGGCTCCAAATGTACAATATGTGTTTTTTTTATAATTATGTAGGGTACTGTGTTAGGCTAGGCTAAGCCCTTGGTAAAATACAGTATTGTACGTATAAGGTACAGTTTGGACGTATTTTCCGACGCGACGAAATTCGACTTACGACGTCACGTAGGAACGGATCTCCGTTGTAAGTCCTATCACCTGTACTTTAGTTTCCTCCTAAAGTACTGAACATGCATGTTGGGTTCATTCCCTATATAATCACTAGGATAGTTTTTTTTGTGTGTGTGACCCTGTGATGAACTGGTGGCCTGTCCAGGATGTGCATCTTTGCAAATCTGTCTGTTATGTCAACACAAAACTACATAAACCCTTGATTTGATTTAGTAATTGAATGATTCGTAGGCCAGAGTTCCAACAACTTAGCTCCATCTTATATTCAAGATCTTGTTGTTCCATATTTTCCTAACAGAGCACTTTGCTCTCAGACTGCAGGCTTACTCGCGGTTCCTAAAGTTTCCAAAAGCAGAAGGGGAGAAGATCTTTTAGTTATCAGGCTCCTCTCTTGTGGAACCAACTTCCAGTTTCTGTCTGTGAGGCTGACACATTGTCCAGTTTAAGACTGGGCTGAAGACTTTCCTTTTTGATAAATCCTATAGTTAGGGTCGGCTTGATATCTTAAGCTTAGACTACTAGAGGACAAATTGAGCTCATTTCCTTAAATTAATTGTTAAAATTAAATATTTTTCATTTGATATTATTTCTATCTTAAATTTTGAATTTTGACCTGCCATTGTGTATCTGTTCTTCTCAAACCCAGCCAGTAGAAGCAGATGGCCGCTTGTACTGAGCCTGGTTCTGCTAAAGGTTTCTTCCTCATGAGGGAGTTTTTCCTTTCCGCTGTCGCCTACATGCTTGCTCAAGATGAAAGTTCTGCGGTGGAGTTATAATCAAAGCAGTCTGCTCCTCAGTTTATGTTCAGTGCCCTGAGACGACTTCTGTTGTGACTTGGTGCTATATAAATAAATCGAATTTAATTGAATTGATGTGACAAACACATTTTTCAAAAAAAAAAAAAAAAAAGTCAGGCACTGGACTGAATATTGTTTTTTTATTTCTTCTTCTTTCAGTTGCTTACTTCTTGAGGGGTCAATGGAGTTGAACCAGCGACCTTCCTATCACAGGCCCACCTTCTCTAACCTCTTCACCACCGCTCGCCCTACTGGATTGAATATTAGTAAAAATAGAAAAACCTGCTAAAGTCTGATGGAAAGTTCAAAAGATCTTCAGAAAACTTGAAGACATTTTCATCAAGGCCACTTTTCAAACAGTACTGGAAACTCTGGTTTCTTTGAAGCAAAACGTAAATAAAGGAAAGACGACTGAGTGGATTTTGTATCCACCTCTTTCCCCAAAAGCTCATGTAGGCCACCATGACAGTCCGGTGCCGCCCCCTCCCGGTAGTGTACTTCCGGCTGAAGTCTTACCGGTGTGGTTTGCTGTGAAAAACAAGCCGGGACAACAGTTTATTTCCTCTCGTTTTTTAATTTTTTTGGGTTGTTTCTTGCTGGGTTAGAGGATGTTACAGCCAGGTATACGTTTGAGCAACGCGCTGTTGTAAACGTGAAGGATTTATCTCCATCGAAGGAGCTGACAGCAGCTCGTTCCTGCTGTCGAAGACGTCGCGCTCCGATCAACTTTAGTTCGGTAAACAAAATATTCTATATATATCATTTTGTTAAACCATGTCAGAACAATATCGGAGTATAACCGTCTGTTTAAGCTGTTTTTTTTGTTGTTGTTTTTTTCATGATTTAGCGTCATCTGTGGTTAGCTTAGCATGTAGCTACTTCATGCTAACTTCCAGACGGTAACACTCACAACAAAGTGCTGGTCCGTGTTGAGCCTGGACTTTTTTTGGCTGTGTGTTGATTTAGTTAAACTGTTACAGTATTTAGCTGGTTAGATATGATTGAGACAGTTTACATATCTTTTTTTCCAAGACAGACCGTGTCAACAATGACTAGGCCTCAAAACCTGACCCGTCATTAAACCAGAGTTATTAAAGCACATTTAAAATAATGATGTGAATTAAAGAGGAGAAAAGTGCACATGAAGCTAAATTTGTACTTAAATGTGAGTAAATAAAGCATTTACTTAACAAATCTGTCATTAAAAAATATAACTATATTATTTATATTTATTTATATTATTTAATGACAGATCTGTTAAGTACAGTAAATGCTTTATTTACTCACATGTTAGTACAAATACTGTACTGTACACACTGTCTATGACAAGACAAGTTTTCTTTTTCTACTTTACAGAAGAGTGAAGGTCCGTGATCCATCCAGAGATCGTACATTAAGTAAATGATTTTTTTACTCACATTTTAGTACAAATACTGTACTGTACACACTGCCTATGACAAGACAAGTTTTCTTTTTCTACTTTACAGAAGAGTGACAGTGATCCATCCAGAGATAAGATCGTACATTAAGTAAATGATTTTTTTTTCTCACATTTTAGTACAAATACTGTACTGTACACACTGCCTATGACAAGACAAGTTTTCTTTTTCTACTTTACAGAAGAGTGAAGGGCCGTGATCCATCCAGAGATAAGATTGTACACCTGGGTCCAGTCTCAGATCCTAGACCTGGTTCTAGTCTTGGATTCCTATGGAGTTGGCTGAAATCAGACAGTTCCACATGAAGAGAAATCTGTTCGTTTGCTGGTCTCCATCATTGCTTGTTGAATTGATTTTGATCTTTATTCTGTGCCAATTCATTTTCATTAAGCCAACACCACCCACAGTTGTCTTATTGTACAGTATTCAGTTTCAACTGTTTTATATGTATAATTATAGCTTTTATTCTGAACTTTGTCAGTCTCCTGGGTGATGAAAACTTATAAGCAAAATTAATGTTTTTATGCTCTGCACATGTGAATAAAAACACTGGCCTAAGGACAATCAAGACCTTTAGTTTTTATTTATGTGTATTACAATGAGTAGTATGGGTGACATCACAATGAAACTACTTCACATTACTAGACATTGAACAGTGTATTTTAATTATTGAAATAACAACAAAAAGAACAAATGTAAATGAACATAGAAGATTTTATTTTAACTCATTTGTTGCTGTGTACGACTGCACAAAACTTTTGGACCAAGTCGAGTTTCCATCCATCTCCCGGGAGTCTGCTGGTGATTGAAGATTCTATGACCGGACAGAGTACCTTAACACAGAAATTTTTAGATATGGAGTAAATAATTTCTATGTTTCTCTTGCATATACTGTAATATATATACTCTACACCATGAATGTTTTTGTTGAAAAGCTTATGTACAATAGTGTACGTATGAAATCAACTGAAAAATTACTTCTTTTTTTTGTTTTATTCAACCACAATGTAACAGGTTCTTTAAATGGCAACACATGGTTTTCTCAAAACAACAATGTACATATTTCATATTATCTTGTCTTTGAATACAGTATTGCAGAAAATATATAACTACTTGTTTCAACTTTGTACATTTTACTTGTGACATGTTCAACAAATTTTATATTAAATGTATGCTCTCATTCACAGCACAGACTTGAACTCTGACTATATTAATGTCTGGCTGTGATCTAAATATTCTGATATCAGATAAGTGATGTACCTTCAACAGTGTCCAGTCAACCTGTCCGTGAGCAGTGAGATGGGACGTTAACTGTGCCTCAGCTGTCACTCACGGACTGAGCAGTGACAGCTGAGGCACAGTTAACGTCTTATCTTCGCAGCTTCTTAAAACATCCTTGGAATGTATCCACCTCTTATGTGCTGCCATTTACGTAAGGTAAAGGAAACTTTTGTGTAAAAAAATAAATAAATCGCTAGCAAGTATGTTACCCCACACGTAAACAACAGCGCGGGACCGCGGGCGGAAGTACACTCCCGGCTTCCACTATGAATTATGGGTAGTGGCGCCAAAACGAAAATAAGGTGGATTAATACCTTTAGTTAAACACACAGCTTCATGTCAGCTTTCTAACTTTGTCTCTCAGTGCTTCAACAGACTTGCCACACTGCTGCTGTCGCTCCTTCTCCACCTACATGTTTACACCACACATAACCTTGTTTGGCTGGAGGCTGTTAAACACCAGTCTGGGAAATACTGGAAATTGCTAGCTGTTGCAAAAACTGAAAATGCAGGTTGAGAGGATACGATCACATGATAAATGTACACGGTAAATTACAACACCTACGCCACTGAAACACAGCCTTCACATGAGACCGTACTGAAGTAGAGCAGAGTTTGATGGTCTGAGTAACTTTATTCATATATTTGTTACTAGTTAAATGAATAAAACTGAATCGCTTCAATACCTTTTTAGGTTGCCACAAACTGTATTTTGTTTGCACTGTGCTAGATAGGAGCTTGGATGTGACCAATGTATACTAAATGCAGTGGATTGATGCAGTCATAACAACAAATATACCGGTAATTATAAATTTATTTTTATTTTATTTTATTTTTTTATGATTTTGGCTAATTTATTTGTAGCCATGAATCTTATGTGCACTTTCAAACATAGAGGACATATCTGAGGCTAAACTAAACTGAACATCACATTCTGTGGTGGACAAAATGTCCAACCAAAGCAAGACAGCTAGAAAGAAGAGTCACACCATATCTTTGAACACTTTCCCAAAATCATGTACTGCGCATGCAGATTTACAAATAAATAAATAAATAACTCAGATTGTCCTGTTGCTATTTTAACATTTTTATTTTATGCAAAACAACAACTCCCTAAAAATGATAGAACTTGGTGGTAAAGACGTTAGAGAAGGTGTGTCTGTGAACACATCTGCCTCCACCCCCATTTGCCCCACTGTAGGCCCATGAGCAAGGCACTTAACCAGCCCCAGATTCTCCCCTGGCACCTTAAATGGCAGTCCTCTGCGTGTGTGAGAGTTACGGTTGCTCAGCGGTGGATGGTTGCGTCAGAAAGGTCATCCGGCGTAAAACAATTATTAAATCTTCATGCGAGTTTGTTCGCTGTAGCAACCAGAGATGCTCACAAGTAATTTTTTGCAAGTCCAAGTCAAGTCTCAAGTCTCTGATCTCAAGTCCAAGTCAAGTCTCTGATCTCAAGTCCAAGTCAAGTCTCAAGTCATTGATCTCAAGTCCAAGTCAAGTCTCAAGTCTCTGATCTCAAGTCCAAGTCAAGTCCCTAATATTTGAGTGACACTGTGAATGAATGTATGCTATTCATTCGCAAACAATGGACATTAAATGTCTCTCCTTTTAAAAATATCCAGGTTAACATTAGTTTAACACACTGACGCTAAGCTTGTTTGTAGCAGCTGCTAACAACCTTTTAGGCAGTACACGTTACAGCTTATTTTTATCTGAATGTAGAGGCCAAAACATTACATTAAATGTCTCTCCTCAATTCAGTTCAGTTTATTTATACTGTATAGCTCCAAGTCACAAGTTGTCTCAGGGCACTGAACAGAAACAATCAAATATAAAAATAATAAGTTAACAGAAACGTTAATATAAAAATAACAAGTTAACAGAAATAATGGTAACACTATTTATCTGAGGAGACTGCTTTGAGTTTAACTCCATGTTATAAAAAAGCTACAGTAGTTAGCCAGAGTTATTTCAGGATGACTACTTACTATGAATTTCTCACAGGGCAGATTAGAGCCAACATGGAGGACTCACCAACATATACAGTATTATTATTATTATACATATAATATTGTCCAGTGTCTGATGCTGCAGTCATGTTACTGAGCTCCCACTGATGGGCTAACCTGGTTCCACCACAGCAGCAGGATCCTCAGACAGAACAGCTGGTGGGATGTCCTGGTATCTGCAGCCCTCTCTCCATTTGTTTCTTCATGGACATGGAGCTGTGACATTATGTTGTGCCTCTTCCTCAGCAAAACGCTCCTCCAGTGGAGACTTTCTGGACAGACTGCAGGAAGTTCCTAAACAAACAACAGGTTTATCAGTATTATCAGTAAAAAGAGATTATTAAATCATTTTTAAGACTGAGAATGTATACAATTATTAGCTCTGTTGTTATTGCCTAACTAACCTATTCAATAATTCTTCAAACTGTGACATTCACTCATAATGGAATGAAAGAGAACATAAACAGAAATTATATAATAATGAAAACTAGAGACATTAAAACATTTTAAAAGACACAGAGAACTTTAAATGAATTAAGAATGTTAATAAGTGTTGGATTTGAGTGCAATGTAAGTGCAATCCATGGTTGAATTGAATCCACATCTGAAAAGGGATGCAACCTTTTCACAACATACTGTATGCTGTAACTGTTTTGTGGCACTCGGTTACACTGACGTATTTACCTTGGACAGTCACTGGTGAACACTGTGAAGCCATTTCAGGTCGTTTGTCTAAGAAAAAAAAACGAGCTAACGTTAGCATCGTGTTTGTATTTGAGCTGACTTACCGCTTTAAGCGGAGTAATAATAATAATAATAATAATGAATTCAATTTATAACGCACTTTTCATTAATGAAAATCTCAAAGTGCTACAAGGAGCAACAGAATTAAATGTCAATAAAACAAATAATAAAACAATTAAAATCAATAACAATATCAGCTAAGATCAAAAGTAGAATCATGAGGAGGTAGAGTATGCTTGGTCGAAAAGAAAGGTCTTCAAGCCGCTCTTAAAGTCAACCACAGACTGTGGGGCTCTTAGACAGTCAGGAAGAGAGTTCCACAGGCAGGGGGCAGCCACACTGAAAGCCCGGTCTCCCATGGTCCTTAATTTGGTTCTCGGAATGTGAAGGAGATTGCTGTTCTGTGACCGCAGCGAGCGGGTGGATGAGTATGGAATAAGAATATCCTTCAGATAATCTGGTGAAGTTCCGTGTAAGCATTGATGTGTAATGAGAGCAGTTTTGTACTGAATTCTGTAGGCGACAGGAAGCCAATGAAGGTTATGGAGAATGGGTGTAATATGTTCAAATTTGCGAACTCTCAACAAGATCCTTGCTGCACTGTTTTGAATATATTGAAGTTTCTGAAGGTTTTTGCCAGGGATTCCAATAAACAGGGAGTTGCAGTAGTCGAGCCTGGAGGAGACAAAAGCATGGACGAGCTTCTCAGCATCGGAAAAAGTTAGGGATGGGCGAAGTCTGGAGATGTTTCGAAGATGGAAGAAGCAAGTTTTAAACAGATGCTTAATGTGATTTTCAAATGTAAGATTGGAGTCCATTTTTATTCCAAGATTAGTAACAGAGGTGGAGAGGGGGATGTCTTGTCCAGAAAAGGAAAGTGTTGTTATAGGAGATGTTTGTACCTGGTGAGGGGTGCCAATCAGTATGGCCTCAGTCTTGGAGCAGTTTAATTGAAGAAAGTTCTGATTCATCCATGCCCTAATTGCCTCCAGGCAGGCAGAGAGGGCAGTGAGTGAAGATGGAGATGACAAGGTGGAAGATGAGGATGCTCCAGTCCTGATGTAAAGCTGTGTATCGTCGGCATAACAGTGAAAAGAAATGTTGAACTGATTAATAATTTGACCTAAAGGCAGCATGTAAAGGGAAAACAGCAGGGGCCCCAGAACCGACCCCTGAGGGACACCACAGGAGACACAAACTGTCTGGGACGTGGCGTTGCCAAGACTAACACATTCCAGCCTATTGGAGAGGAAAGATTTGAACCAGTCCAGGACTGTGTCGCAGAGACCGACCTCCACATGAAGACGGTGGAGGAGGATACTATGGTCCACAGTGTCGAAGGCTGCAGTGAGGTCAAGGAGGACAAGGATGGAGGGAGAGCCAGTGTCAGCAGCCAAGAGGACATCATTGGTAACCCTCAGCAATGCAGTCTCTGTACTGTGAGCTGCCCTGAATCCAGACTGGAACTTCTCATACAGAGAGTGTTGTTGTAGGTGATCCTGCAGCTGAGCAGCAACAGCTTTTTCCAGCACTTTAGACAGAAAAGGGAGGTGTGAAATTGGGCGGTAATTAGAAAAAATGTCGGGATCCAAATTAGATTTTTTCAGAAGAGGCCTAATGATGGCGGTTTTTAGAGGCAGTGGAACATGACCAGATTGTAGAGACTGATTTATTATTTGAGTGATAAGTGGGCCTATTGCAGAATGATTGGTTTTTATGAGAGACGAGGGGAAAGGATCCAGGGCACAGGATGAAGGCTTCATTTTCTTGATGATGGCCTCCACCTCACTCTGAACAACTTCGTCAAAGCTGTTTAGGGTCCCAGAATGCAGACGGGTGGGTGGCACACTGAGAACGGGGAGGTTGTGGAGCTGAGATCTGATAGTGTCAACTTTGGTTTTAAAAGATGAAAGAAACAGGTCGCATTTTTGAGCAGAGTCCTCAAGAGTTTGCTTAATGGGATTAAGCAGACGAGTGATTGTGGAGAAGAGCTGTTTAGAGTTTCCAGGGCAGGTGTTGATGATGTTAGAATAATATTTGGAGCGTGCTTCTTTAAGAGAATAGGCGTATGCTTTCTGATGTTCTTTATATGCCTGCTTATGCACAGACAGACCAGATGATTTTACACGTCTCTCAATAGCACGGCCAGTTGCCTTCATCTTGCGCAGCTCATCAGTGTACCAAGGGGCTGAGCGCGAGAAAGACACCAGTCTTGTCTTTAAGGGGGCGTGTAGGTCCAGGAGCTCCCGAAGAGATTGGTTGTAGTAATCCACAGAGTCATCTGCAGATGAATGATTGACAGCGGTCAGGGTGTGAAGATCGGCAGACAGAACATCAAGGGAAATGTTTTTAAGGTCACGGAACTGGATGGGTCGTTTTGGGTTTGAAGCAGGCGAAGATGAAGGCACTTCCAGGGAGATGACCCTGTGATCTGAGACACCCAGGTCATATACAGATAAGTTATTGATGAGTACAGTGTCTGTAATCACCAAATCCAGAGTATGCCCCCTGCTGTGCGTAGGGGCGTCAACATGTTGAGTGAGATTAAGAGAGTCCAGAAGAGACTTAAAATCTGTTGCCAGAGGTGAAGAAGAATTGTCCACGTGGATATTTAAGTCGCCAAGAAAAATAGTCTTCACAGGGGAGGTGCAGAAAAAAGTGAGGAGGTCATGCATCTCTGAGTTAAATGAAACATGCGGTTTGGGAGGTCTATAAATTAATATAACATTCATCAGGAGTGGGGCTTTGAAGCTGAAAGCCAGACATTCAAAAGAGGAAAAGTCCTGAGAAGACAGATGAGACAATTTTAAATTACTGCGGTAGATTACAGCCAGACCACCACCGCGGCCAGTGCTGCGGGCTCTCTGCAGATAACTGTATCCAGAGGGACACGCCTCATTCAGAGAACTGAACACATTTGGTTGGTGCCACGTCTCTGTAAGACACATGAGGTCCAAGTTCTTCTCCAGAATGTGATCATGAATTAAACATGACTTGTTGGAAAGAGACTGCACATTGAAAAGTTCTAATTTAATACCAGTTGGAATAGGAGCTTTTTGAACCGGTTTAAGCAGACTGAAATCCACTCCACGTTTTCCTCGCCACTTCGTGCGCAGAGGACTACAAAGGCCTACAGACGCAGCGTTCTGATGACGCCATCGAGGTGCGACACGTCTTTCAGCCCAGACAGCACTAATCGAATCCGAGTTCGCTTGAGAATAAACGGTTTTCCTTCGAGAGCTTCTATGGATGTAACGAGGTCTACGCAGAAGTCCCAGTTGTTTGATGGTGGAAATAGAAAGAGGAATGGAGCAGTTGTTAAGTTCAAACAACTGCGAAGCGGAATACGTCAACATCCACGAGCCGGTGGGGGCTAGCACAGAGCTAGCCGCTAGCAGCAGGCCCACGGCTCCGAGAAAGATATACAAGAAGCAGAGAGAGGTAACTCGAACGAGCATTACCTTGAAGGAGTACAGGAGAGAGTCCAGAACAGTCCAGAGGACACAGGAAGTTGAGAGAGGCAGCAGGTAAGCGAACAATAAGTGCAGCTACGTGGTTCTCGAAGCTAAATTCGTGTTGAAGCTAGCGGGAGCTAGCAGCCCCTACTATTAAAATTCCGGTTAGACTAGGAAAGTTTTCTAACTAATGAATCAAGCAAACAAGTCAAATCTTGGCTTCGCCACGATCTCCCATCCTGAGCAAGCACAATGGCATCAGTGGAAAGGAAAAACTCCCTTTTAGAAGGAAGAAACCTTTAGCAGACCCAGGCTCAGGACAAGCGGTCATCTGCTTTGACCGGCAACTTATAATGTTTGCAGATCCACAACGCAGTCAGAAAAGACAGTTGCTCTAAAACTAACTAACTAAAACACAAAACTTAATCACAGAAAGGTAGAAATGTCCGCGTCCGTTCACACAGGTGCTGTACACAGGCTTGCGCCTGCCGCACTCTGCGTTCAAGAAAGGTAGAAAAGTTCAAAGAAAGGTAGAAAGGTTCAAAGAAAGGTAGAAATGTCCGCGTCGGCTCGTACAGGTGCTGTACACAGGCTTACGCCTGTCGCACTCTGCAATCAAGAAAGGTAGAAATGTCCAACAAGGCTCGGTGAAAAAAACAGCAGAAAGTAATAAAAAAGGCTTCAAAAAGCAAAAAGTACGAGGAGCAGCGGCAGCCAAGGTGTGCCCGCGTCCACTTCCTCCACAGGTGCTCAGTCACTGACAGGTGCTCAGTCACTGACAGGTGCTCAGTCACTGACAGGTGCTCAGTCACTGACAGGTGCTCAGTCACTGACAGGTGCTCAGTCACTGACAGGTGCTCAGGAGTATAACTTGTTAGCTGCCTTAATGTTGGTATGAGACTAGTTTATAGTTTATTTATTTACTTGATGGAGCCGAAGAGGTAGCGATTAGCGAAAAGTTCGGCGGAGCGTTTTGCAGACGGACCACTCTGTACTTCCGGTCAGATACGAAGCGAAAATAATCTGGTGGAGCGCGTCAAAGACGGGACACTATTTTACTTCTCCACCCTCCTTTGCATGATAGAAAATTATTGCAAGTGCTGCACTGACCTGACTGATCATTTTATTAATTAGTACGCTTTCGATCCCGGAGGCACACTTCCGGTGGATTCTTCTTCGTTGGTTTTCGGCGGCGGCTACTTCCGGTCGGCTAACTAAACTAGCATCGAACATTGGAATCGCAAATTAATATTTTGAACGATTTCGGGAAAACCGGACAGTTAGTCTCGGTTCCGAACGATTCTCGATGCCCAACCCTATTCACGAGTCTCAAATGGCGAGTCCGAGTCGAGTTGGAAGTCTTTTGAATGCAAGTCCGAGTCGAGTCTAAAGTCTCTGTTTTTGCGACTTAAGTGCGACTCGAGTCCGAGTCCCAAACTCGAGTCCCCATCTCTGGTAGCAACCCCTGAGAAACTCAGTTTCTTTATTTGTACCACATGTGGTGGAATGAAATTGTGTACACAGGGTCCCAGTTACATCCAACGAAAGTAAAAATTGTAAAGAAAAACAGTACCGTATTTTTCACACTATAAGGTGCACTTAAAATCATTTAATTTTCTTAAAAATTGACCGTGAGCCTTATAATCTGGTGCACCTTATGTATGAATTCTTGTTGAGCTTATGGGCCTCAAACTGGTTTTATGTGGTTCAGTGGTGGGAAACGCTAATCAAAAAATTAGTTCCACAATTTCTAAAACGCTTATTAATTTTTTTAGGTCCACAATTTCAAAAGCACAAATGTCTTATGAAAATTAGGGGAAGCTAATCTAATCCGCTATTTATATTCGACAATTGGTAGCCGGCAGCGTTATGCAATATTTGCACTACACTGCCAACTGAAAAGTAACTAAAATGATCCTAAAAGGATGAAATTACAAAAATCAAAGGATTTATTTAATACTTTACGTACATATATTCTATTCGGCCACGAAATTAACAAAAAAGAGAATGATCTTTTAATCCCTAAGACCACTTTTAAATCTCAAATACACGGGCGTTTCGCCACCGCATTTCTACATAAAAGTAACCAAAATACATAAAACTAACGACTCACCGTCGAGTGGTGGACACAAAACACACAATAAAATCCTCCGGCCGCGTTAATTTGGCTTGAAACAGCGGGGTTCTCTGCGGATTTATCCAAGTAACCCAGCACAACCAGCTAGCCACAGAGTTAGCGTCCAGTTCACCTCTGACCCGGAAGATGTCAAGATTCTATAGGTAGTCAACAGATTTAATGAAAAGTAACCAAAATACATAAAACTAACGACTCGTTGTCGAGTGATGGACACAAAACACACAATAAAATCCTCCGGCCGCGTTAATTTGGCTTGAAACAGCGGAGTTCTCTGCGGATTTATCCAAGTAACCTAGCACAACCAGCTAGCCACAGAGTTAGCGTCCAGTTCCCCTCTGACCCGAAAGATGTCAAGATTCTATAGGTAGTCAACAGATTTAATGAAAAGTAACCAAAATACATAAAACTAACGACTCACCATCGAGTGGTGGACACAAAACACACAATAAAATCCTCCGGCCGCGTTAATTTGGCTTGAAACAGCGGGGTTCTCTGCGGATTTATCCAAGTAACCCAGCTAGCCATAAACGTTAGCATAGATAATTAGTTATTAGCGGTACTGCATTGTAAATAAAAATAGCACAAATCCGCTTATGAATTATAAGTTAGTCACTCCGCTGTTACGCTTACAAAAATGTTAGGTCCGCTGTAAGCGGATTAGCGCATTAGCGGTCCCTGGCGTTCATATGCCCACCTTTGATGTGGTTATTGTGAATGAGTTGAATAAAGTTTGACTAAACTGACTTTTGTTTTGCTTAATGCACCTTAAAATCCAGTGCGCTTTATAGTCCAAAAAATATGGTAATAAGATCTAAGATATGAACTAAGAACTACACTAATACACTAAGCATTAGTAGTACAAAACGATACGCCGAACAACAGCAGCACAAACATGGGTCTATGTGAGCAGATGAGGACGAACGAACACAACAGCGTGAAATAAATCAGCAGCATTAGATCAGCAACATGGATAGTCAGCAGCAGCGCATAACAACAGTCAAGTTGTGTTAGTGATTTTGTTTTTTGTTTTTTCAGGAAGGGAGCAGCTGAAAGAAAAATAGAAAGTTTAAATCCTTTAAGTTTTTTTCTGACCTTCTTGATTTGATTAGTAAAAAACATAATAATAATAATAATAATAATAATAATGATATTAATAATAAAGGGTTAAATAAGCATTACAACTGCATTATTTTTAATGAAAAGCATGTGAATTACTACGTGTAATGACTTAAACACAGCGAGCCTGACGCACAAACACAACACTTTTATCACTTTTACTTTTGTTTTCCAATGTGGGTCTGAACTGCTGATCTTCATAATGTATCTTCTGCATTTTACAAGTGTTGTTCACATATTTTCCAAACACACAGCCTTTTTTAAATAAAACTGGCATCTCTTAAAAGATTGCAGCATTTTGCTTCTGACAGGACGGTAACTAAAACCTTTGATGTAATCCAGTTGTGGAAGAACATTTCACTTCCTTTCAAAGCGCCCGTGTTCTGCACTAACACTGATATTCATTCTCAATAATTTAATTTGCTCCCAGGAGATGTTGGTAGAGAAATGATCTACAATGTGGCTCGTATTGGGAATAGCACTTAGACCTCATCCTAGATATTGTTTGGTGCATAGTCAATATAGTGGCAGCTCTATCTCTGTGATTGATAAGGTCTTCGGCATTGACTCCAGCTTTCCATTAGAGGAAAATACTTCTCTCTGATTTATGGTGTCATGCAAGCTGCTCGTTTCCTCATAATCCTTTGGTTTTTAACCATGTTTACAGCTACAGCCCACCTCTTCCCTGTTGAGAAGTACCTTTCAGTCATCAAAAGTCAGGTGTTGCCATGCACCAAGGAGGGACATTTGGATTTGAAAACTTTTTTTTTGTTCTTGTTTATGTAATAGCTAAGTGTGCCTCGCGGTGTCGGGTGGCTTTGTGTGATCGTGGGCTGCACATTCTGCTTGGCAGACACAAAGGACACCAGTGAACAGCTGTTACTGAAGGAATGGGTGTTCCCAGCAAAGCAGGCAGAGCTACCTGAGTTACAATGTGTGTGTGTTTGTGTGCATGAATTTCTATTCAGACATTTAACAGCCGAGAGGCCATATGGACACTCAAATGTAATTTTTCCTCAGAAAAGAGAAATTCTTGCTGTCATCAGCTATTTCTGTATCAACTTCAGCTGACTGAACCAGCTTTCAACATCACAAAAAAAAAAGATTGTCAGCAAAACATGTAGTTCAAAAATATATATTTTAAAGAATGCTCAAGTTTTTAAAGCAGATTTTTTTATTTAATAACTTTTTAAAACATCCCATTGTTTTCTCTCATGCATATATGCAATTATCCAGTGTCTTTAACTGATCTCTCGTCCAAAAGGAGAAAAAAAAACAGCACCAAGTTATTTGTAGAGTGAAACCTGTACACATGGGGGAGTGAAGCTAGCCAGAAATAGTAAATGTCGTTTAGGGCGCTGGTGTATGTTTTCTATTGACATTTCCAATTCATTGTGCACACTTCTGAATGTGAATAATGTGCAGTGATGCCGGATTTATACTCCCTGGGAGAGGAAACTATACTCCCTGGTGCAGACAGGATTAATATGGAAAAGGAAGCTAAACTAATTAAATGTTTTGGTTCAGTGGTTGTGTTGTGGCCAAAGTGCTACGAATACTTGATTTATGGCAGAAGTCAATTAAAGATGAGGTCCTTGACCAAAAAACTCTTAAGCTATATATCCTGATTCATGCTCAATTTTCCAAGTAGAAAAATCTAAGATCTTGAATCAGGTCCTCTGGAAAGTTTCTTTTTGTTGAAACGATTCGTCTTTCATCCAGAAGACTTTATCAGTCCAAGGAGCTTAAACAAACTCAGTCTTATAAATAGCACCTTCTCAGGTGAACATGTTATTTATGAGACTGAGTTACAAGGGTGCAACAGGTCCAAGTGGGACTGTCACTAACCCTAGATTAAAGGTTGATGATCCATCCGTCCATCCATTATCTTTACCCACTTCTTCCTTTTTTCATGTCGCAGGGGGTCGCTGGTGCCCATGTCCAGCAGTCACTGTGCGAGAGGCGGGGTACACACTGGACAGGTTTCCAGTCCATAACAGGGACACATAGAGACAAACGAGACAATCATTCACTCTCACTCCCACCTAGGGACAATTTAGAGTTACCAATCAGCCTAATATGCATGTTTTTGGTCTGTGGGAGGAAACTTGAGTACCCGGAGAAAACCCAGGCATGCACAGAGAGAATGGTAAATGGTCTGTACTTACAGTATATAGCGCCTTTCTATCTTATCGAGATACTCAAAGCACTTTACAACACAATCTGTGCCCTCATTTACCCATTCATACAGCACTTTACTAGATCTATACAAAGAGTAGTCAGCACTTTATCACATCCACACACAGATGGGACACACATAAGAGACAATGAGGGGTTTAATGTCTTGCCCAGGGACACTTCGGCATGTGGCTGCTGGTGGAATTAAACACCCAACTCTCGCATTAGACGACGACTGCTCTGACCACTCAGCCATAGCTACCCATGACCATGCAAACTCCACCCAGAAAGGTCCCCGGATGGGATTTGAACCGGGGCGACACGCTTGCCGAGAGGCGGCAGCTCTACCACCACCGTGCTGATCGGGTTGATGACACACACACACACACAAAAAAAACAAAAAACAATAGACTAAATAAAAATCAAGGCTGTTGCATGATTAAGTGATGGAGCAGTGCTGTGAGTACATGTTGTGATCATGGTACAAAAACGTAGGCCTGAAACCTGTTCTGCTGTTCTTCACCTGGCTGAGGTTGTCATCAGTTACAGGATCCATCAGTTTTATTAAAACTGTTTGAGCTTGATGGACTACAGTACAGTACACAATTCATTATGTTGCAGAGTGAAAGCTTGAGTGAAGTTAGCACTCACCATTTTGCATGGAACACACGTCAAACTTACATTATACTCGGTTATTTGTTGTCTCCTTAGTAATGTTGGCTAGGACAAGATCTGGCACAAAGATAAAACTGCTTAGTTTTAGGGCCGACTGTTTTAGAGTCCTGGTTGAAGGAAATTACCTTAAAGTTTTGGATTAAAATGTGACATCACTTTAGAACAGTGGTCCCCAAACTAAGGCCCGCGGGCCGGATCCGGCCCTCCTCCACATTTGGTCCGGCCCCCAGAACAATACCAGAGAGCATTTCAATTTTTTTTCATATGTGTATTTGTATTTGATATTAATAAAGTTGGACTTTTGCAATAAAATGTTCCTTAGTTATGAACTATTTTGAACTGTTGTTCCACATTTAATTTATTGTGTCAGCGTTTGGGGAAAAACGCTGACACATCCAAAACGTGACATTCTGTTCCACCCTTCTGTGGTCTGTGCCCCTATCTGGCAACCCCCTGAAAAAAATCCTAAACCCGCCCCTCTCAAAGACAGAACGGAATAATGGCGAAAAGATTAGGTAAGAGAAAATTTGATTCAGAATGCAGGGCATTTATGCTGCAGTGGACAAACTATTATTTTTTGGTTCAATGCAAAGAAAAGGCCGTCTCATCTGTAAAGAGGCGGTGGCGGTATTCAAAGAATACAATCTGCGGCGACACCATGAGTCCCGTCACAAAGACAAGTATGATAGCTTGCAAGGCCAAATGCGAGCAGACAAACTCTCACAGCTAAAAAGTGGACTGTTAGCTCAGCAGAATACATTTGTACGCCAAGCTCAGCTGAACCAGTCATCTGTTTGGGCCAGCTTTTGGGTTGCTCAACTGATAGCAGATATCTGTGAAGAACCCAGAGAGGGTTATTTGGTTATTTTTTATTTTATTAATAGTGTTATTATTTATTTTATTAATAGTGTTATTATTCATATCCTGTCTTTTGTGCTGTGAAGAACCCAGAGAGGGTTATTTGATTGTGCTTTCTGGAAAACAATACATTTTTACATTTAGGCACTCCTGCAATCGTCAGACTTTTTCCTGTTACAAACTGACTCTGGCCCCCCACCAGAGAAGGGAAATGTTATGTGGCCCTCACAGGAAAAAGTTTGGGGACCCCTGCTTTAGAAGATATGCGATTTTATTCATAGGCTGACACTTCTTGTCAGACAGCAATGTTTGAAGCCTTTATTAGCTGTATAACATGTTTTGGGGATTTTTTGCATTTTTTTTTACCTCTCTAAATATTTGTCACTAACCTTGCTTGTATGAATCTTACCATTGTCTGTTTGTTTTATGTGGGTGGAAGATGCAACGCTTACTTTGTAATGAGAGTGAGTTTCACACTCTGACGGCTTCAGTGTGTTGAAATTGTGAGAAAGGCCAACTTCAATTTATTTTTCCTGCATAGTGTAATGTACACTGTGAATTAATTATAATGTGGAGCTTTCTATAACATGTGACTGCAACAATTCATAGCTTATTTCTATTTTACGTTTGGACTTTTTTATTCTGGGTGGCATGGTGGCTCAGTTCGTAGATCTGTTGCCTCTCAGCGAAAATGTTGCTGGATCAAATCCCAGATATGAGTCTTTCTGGGTGGACTTTACATGGTCTCTCCGTGCATGCGTGGCTTTTCTCCGGGTACTCCGGTTTCCTCCCCCCAAACATCCATGTTAGGCAGATTGGTAACTCTAAATTACCATACCATACCATACAATACCATTTTATGTATTGAGCACTTAAAACAGTGACAAGGGCAACCAAAATGCTGTACAAACAGCAAAACAGGCAACACACAAAATGAAGTAAAATCAGAATATAGACATAAAAATGTTGCAGATAATAAATATAACGACAAACCTGTGTGAAGCAAACAGGTTCAAACTCAGATCATCTGGTGATGAAAGCCACAGAGTACTGTAGTGTTAAGTTTTTTATGTGATTTGAAAACCGAGAGGGAGGGAGCCTATCTGACAAGCAGCAGTAACTTGTTCCAAAGTATTGGGCCTGCTACAGAGAAGGCCCTGTCACCTCTGCACTTAAGACGAGTTCCTGGAACTGTCAGAAGTAACTGGTCCGCTGACCTCAGAGCACGTGGTGGGACATACGGCTGTAGCAAATCAGAGAGATAGGCGGGGGCGAGACTGTTCAGCAATTTGTTGACATATAGGATAATTTTGAACTGAATTCGAAGGTGAACCGGTAGCCAGTGCTGGGAGGCCAAAACTGGTGAAATGTGCTCTCTTTTGCCTGTGCTGGTTAAAATTCAGGCTGCTGCGTTCTGGACCAGTTGTAGTTGTGCAATGGTGGTCTGACTGATACCAAACAGGAGTGAATTGCAATAATCAAGCCTAGATGTTATAAATGCTTGTATTACTGTCTCAAGGTTATTTTTGGACAATTTGGGCTTCAGCTTAGACAGTCGCATCAGCTGGAAAAAACAGGATTTAACATGACTGTTGAGTTTCATGGAAGGATCCATTATCACTCCCAGATTTGTGACTTTTTGTTTTTCTGACAGGGCTAGAGCAGAAAGGTCGATGCAGTGGTTCGTGATTGTGTCATTGGGAGGGAACAACATGACTTCAGACTTCTTTTCATTGAAACTTAAGAAATTTAAAGCCATCCAGTCCCTGATGTCAGCCAGGCAGTTGAGCAGAGGTTGAATAGAGCATGTACCATTGTGTCTTAGGGGGAAGTAAATTTGACAGTCATTGGTGTAGAAGTGGAAAGGTATGTTGTGTTTCTGGAAAATAGCACCAAGTGGTAGCAGGTACAAAGAGAATAGGAGAGGACCCAGGATGGACCCCTGTGGAACCCACCATTTGAGCGCTGCTGCTGCAGAACTAAAATCTTTGATGGAAACACAAAAGGATCTGTCAGCGAGGTAGGATCTGAACCAATTGAGGGCTGACCCTGTGATGCCCACCCACTGCTCCAACCTAGCAATGAGGATCTCATGGTCGATGGTGTCAAAAGTGGATGTAAGGTCCAATAGGAAAAGCAGCACAGAATCACCAGTGTCTGTGGATGAGAAGATGTCATTAAAAACCTTCAGTTTCAGTGCTGTGGAGAGGTTTAAAGCCAGATTGGAATAACTCAAGAACAGTGTGATCCTCCAGGAAGCACTTCAACTGGGACTCAACTATTTTTTCCAGAAGTTTAGAAACAAATGGGAGTCTGGAGACAGCCCTGAAGTTGGATACGACTGAGGGGTCAAGTTTTTTTTTTTTCAGGAGAGGTTGATTGTCCTTAGGTGTGAGTGAGAGAGTGAATGGTTGTTTGTCTCGTTTGTCTCTGTGATGGACTGGAGACCTGTCCAGGGTGTCCCCCACCTCTCACACAGTGACTGCTGGACATGGGCACCAGTGAAACCCCTGACCCGAAAAGGAAGAAGTGAGTAAAGATAATAGATGGATTGATGGAAACAAGTTGAATTTTGAGCCAAACACTACTATATCATCATAAGTTTGCCATCAAATCATCTCCAATTAAATTTAGCAACACAGTTGATGAGACAGAATGTTCTCTCAAATCTTTGACAATGCTACATGTGTTTTTAAATATTTAATTTTCTGTAACATTTTCCTAATAATTTAATATTTTATTTAATAGCACAGCAAGACACAGTGGTGGGATGTAACTAAGTACAAGTACTTCAGTGCTGTACTTAAGTAGATTTTTCATGTAACAGCACTTTACTTAAAGACCGTGTAAAGTGAATTTCAATATTTTCTTCAATAAACATTATAAATATCATAATTGTAATCTTGTAAATGAGTAAAAAGTCTCAAAATTGTAGCTCAATTAATTTTGGAGTTATAGATCAAACTTTGTTTAAAGATATGTCTGCTTCCGGATTTTTTAGGCGTGGTTTAAATGTGACCGCGTTTCGTCACGCGGTCTAAAGCCCCACCCCCTGCAGCTCCAGCCGTATAAATTAGTTCTTCGCATCGGTGGAGCCGTTCACTCGCGAATCGCAGATAGCATCAGATAGCAATAGCATAGATATTTTGTTCATTGTTAGCTAGCTAATGAATTATGCCTCGTTCCTGCATCTTCCCTGGATGTCGCAATGGTCAGGGCACCCGCTTGGTGACTTTATTTTATTTATTTTATTTACTTGATTTCTGCTGTTGTCAGCCGCGGACACACAGAGTGGACACACCGTCCCCCGCGCGCAGCCACTGACACACAGAGTGGACCTCACATCCCCCGCGCGCAGCCACTGACACATAGAGTGGACCTCACGTCCCCCGCGCACAGCCACTGACACAGAGTGGACACACCGTCCCCGCGCGCAGCCACTGACACACAGAGTGGACCTCACGTCCCCCGCGCGCAGCCACTGACACACAGAGTGGACCTCACGTCCCCCGCGCACAGCTGCTGTTATGTATCTGTGTGATTTCACATTGTGTGCTCACATTCTAAGAAAATAAAAAGTTTGACGAATATTTGAGTAGGGCTGGAGAACTCCTATTAGGCTGCCAGCCTTCGCGAACATCTCCAGGGGGCAGGACACGGGGGTAGTACTGCGCTGAAACCACGCCCACGCGCTAACACGCCCCCAGCATTTCAGACCAGGACACAATTATGTTTTTTCATTATTTTTGAGACTTAATTTTATAAGGAAAACAATGTTTTTAATCAATCAGATTTATATGGGTGATTAATAACACATATTTATGCCGTGTGACAAACTCAAAACACACATTTCATTTCACTTTACACGGTCTTTAAGTAGAGCTAAACGTGGGTACTTTTTTTTTTAACTTTATCTTTATTTATTTTTTAACAACGCAGTTAACACTAGGAATACCAAACACATGTACTTGTACATATTTTACATATAGCTCCCATGGGAGACTGTAAAATGACAGATTGAGGAATTTGCATTCCATTAGGTGTGTGTGACCCCTGGGGCTGAAGTCTTTTGTGTGCTCAAAACATCCCCCCAGTAGCCAAAACAAAACATCTCCCCATATTCCAACAACAACATTCCTTCTGCAGGTTCAAAGTGCAGCTTTTTACAACACAGACCAAACTTTTGGAGATGTTGATGACTCTTTGCAAATGTCAACGCTAGAAACTTCAGTTTATTTTATAGATATACGTTTTATACTTTTTATACTACTATGCAAAAACTCAGGACAGTATTACACTTTTATTATTTCATTTTATGCTTATGTTCATTGGGTGTTTGGTGTTTTAGGGGTGTTTGGTGTTTCAGTGTTGGTGTAAATTTTCATACTTTTATACTATTATGAAAAAACTCAGGACAGTGTTACACTTTTTTACTATTTTACTATTTTATGCTTATGTTTATTAAATGTTTTAGTGTTTAGTGTTTAGATGGTTACTGTTGCACCGAGGGACTGAGAGAAACGCAATTTCGGTCCTGTGTATGTCCTGTACATACAGGTAGTCCCCGATTTACGAGCGAGATCCGTTACAACGAGGCGCTCGTAAACTGGAAATCTCGTAATTTGGAACGGCCGCCACGCTTCTCGTAAGTCCGGAATTTCGCTCGTAAATTGGAACGGTTTTGCTAGCGCGACTACGAACACTCGTTTTTCATCGAAAAACTGCTTATGAGTGCATAAAAATGATCGGAAACGTGTGTCCACATGTTTAGCTAACGAACTGTGGTGAAAAAACACAGGAAAACTCAGTATTTTTTGCGTTTTTTCCAATAATTCGCCAGCTCGTAAGTCCGGAACCTCGTAGATCAGAGCGCTCGTAAATCGAGGACTACCTGTATTGTATTTCTGACAATAAAGTTGACTTTGACTTTGACTTTGACTGCCTCTAAGCGAGCAGGTCCCCGGTTCAAATCCTGGTCCGGGGGCCTTTCTGGGTGGAGTTTGCATGTTCTCTCCGTGCATGCGTGGGTTTTCTCCGGGTGCTCCGGTTTCCTCCCACAGTCCAAAAACATGCATGTTAGGCTGATTGTTAACTCTAAATTGACCCTAGGTGTGAGTGAGACAGGTCCCTCTTGTAAATGAGTCCCCGTGGCTCAACGAGTCCAGCCTGTATAAATAAAGGTTGAATGAATGAATGAACAAACTGATATGGAGAGAACACAAATTCTGTAAGAATAAAAATACTAAATCTATTACAGTACTGTACAAAGTCAGAGACCCATTGAATGATAAAGCTCTGTATTTGTTGTAGAACACAATCATTTTTCCACACTCAAAAGTATGAATGTTTACATGAAAACTGGAGTGAAAAATCTTTATTCAATTTTATTTCACTCAGCATGTAGCTTGCAGATAGGCAGATAGGCAGCCGTGGCATAGTAGTAATGGCACTCGTCCACCGATCGGAAGGTTGGAGGTTCGAATCCCGTTTCCCCACACCATGTGTCGTTGTGTCCCTGGGCAAGACACTTAACCCCGAGTTTCTCCCGGTAGGACTGGATGGCGCCTTGCATGGCAGTCTGCCGCTACCGGTGTATGAATATGTATGAATGGTTGGATGGTTGGTATTGTAAAGCGCTTTGGGGCCCCTCATAGGGGGCTGGAAAGCGCTATATAAATAAGCTCCATTTACCATTTGTCCTTCGTCCAGGAAGGACAAAGATGCCTTCCTGACAAAACCGCCGTTCACATAAAGCGCATGTGTCTCCGCGGAGAAACTTATGAACCGACACGGTCCATAGCAGGGT
>JBBPBX010001528.1:42926-71003 GCA_038048925.1 Garcialebias charrua | reverse complement strand
CATGCAAACTCCACCCAGAAAGGCCCCCGGACCAGGATTTGAACCGGGGACCTGCTCGCTTAGAGGCAGTCAAAGTCAACTTTATTGTCAGAACTGCAATATGTACAGGACATACACAGGACCGAAATTGCGTTTCTCTCAGTCCCTCGGTGCAACAGTAACCATCTAAACACTAAACACTAAAACATTTAATAAACATAAGCATAAAATAGTAAAAAAGTGTAACACTGTCCTGAGTTTTTTCATAATAGTATAAAAGTATGAAAATTTACACCAACACTGAAACACCAAACACCCCTAAAACACCAAACACCCAATGAACATAAGCATAAAATGAAATAATAAAAGTGTAATACTGTCCTGAGTTTTTGCATAGTAGTATAAAAAGTATAAAACGTATATCTATAAAATAAACTGAAGTTTCTAGCGTTGACATTTGCAAAGAGTCATCAACATCTCCAAAAGTTTGGTCTGTGTTGTAAAAAGCTGCACTTTGAACCTGCAGAAGGAATGTTGTTGTTGGAATATGGGGGAGATGTTTTGTTTTGGCTACTGGGGGGATGTTTTGAGCACACAAAAGACTTCAGCCCCAGGGGGTCACACAAACCTAATGGAATGCAAATCCTTCAATCTGTCATTTTACAGTCTCTGGTAAGTGTAGTACTCATCTGAATATTCTGGTATTCCTAGTGTTAACAACAATGACATTTTTCTGTCTCTACTTACTTAAATCTTTTACATTATAACTTGATGAACAGAAATGAGACAAGCTATAGTCTAGCAATGATTAGTAATATCAACGGAATGAACATAATAAATAAAAAAACAATAAAAAAAATTATATAATAAAGAAAGAAAGAAAGAAAGAAAAAGAAACCTGAAGAAAATAAAAAAATAAAAAATCCCCTCCGACGTAAAACCTTCCACACATTCCCAAGCATGATAACACTTCAGATAGATCCTAAAAATCACAGCATAAACCACTAAAGACAAGAAGGCGATCCTATAATTGTGTCACTGAATCAGTAATGGTAAAACAGGGCTCCATCTTATATTAAAAATTGGTTTTTGAAGCCTTAGTGAGTATGTGATTTCTTCCATCAAATAAATGTCCCAGATTTTTTGTATCCATATGTTATATGTAGGAGGCTCTAATTTCATCCATCTAATAGTTATACATTTCAAAGCTGCTGTGAGCAAAATATTTAAGAGATATTTTTCACCCTTCCTGTGTATTCCATCAGGTATTTCTCCCAATATTGCCACTATGGGAGATTTTGGAATACTTTTCCTAAAGATTACCTTGAGGGCTTCAAAAATCTGCTCCCAGAATAAATTTAGCTTAGGACAAGACCAAAAGATATGTGTATGATTTGCGTTCAACATCCCACAATTTCTCCAGCAAGAGCTGGGATTTGTTAGGGCCATTTTACTTGTTATTGCTGGTGTTCTAAAAAAGCGGATTATTACTTTCCATTTGAATTCTCTCCATGTATTAGAATTTGTGGCTAGATGTGCTTCAGTGCATATTTCTTCCCAAGTATCTCCCCTTATTTGTTCCTGCAACTCCGTCTCCCATTTCTGCTTAATATTTGTGGTGTCAGACATACTCATAGATAGAAACAGTTCATATATTTTACTAATTATTTTATTTTTATTTACCTTTCCCTTTTGTATGTCCACTAGGAAATTTTCTATGAGTGTAGGTTCATGAAGATTGATCCAGTTATTGTGTGACATCACAAAGGTTCTAAGTTGTAAATATCTATAGAAGTCCGTCTTAGGGAGACCAAATTCACTCTTCAACTGCTCAAAAGTTTTAAAATTTCCCTCTCTAATTAATTGATGGATATATGTTAGTCCATAATTAGACCAATTTTTAAACCCAGAATCTAAATTATTTGGAGTAAACGTCTTCATAAATCCTATATTTGATAGAAGTGATATCTGTTTTAATAACTTAAACCCTGATTGTATTTTATTCCAGATTTTGAGAGTGTTGTTAGTCCAGATTGAAATTTTCTTTGCAGGTGCATCTAAGAAAGGTAGTGCTTGCAGTGGTACTGAGCACATACTTTCCTCTATTTCCATCCATCGAGAACCTGTACTATTCTGTAGCCAAACTATTAAGGGTTTAAGTTGTGCAGCCCAATAATAATATTTTAAGTTAGGAATTTTGAGACCCCCCTTAGATTTAGGTAACTGTAGGGTTTTTAATCTGATCCTTGGGCGCTTTTTTTGCCATATAAATCCAGTTATCATTTTATCTAAGGTGTCAAAGGTAGATTTGGGGATCTCCACCGGTAGCATCTGGAATAAATAGAGTAGTCTTGGTAAAACGTTCATGTGTATACTTTCAACTCGGCCCAACATAGAGATAGGAAGTGTATCCCACCGCTCCAAATCATTTTTAATAGCTCGAAGTAGTTTGCTATAATTTACCTCATAAAGGTCATCTAGAGAAGGAGGTATATGAATACCCAGATATTTAATACCGTTCTTGGCCCATTTGAATCCACACTGTAATTTTGTAGCCTCTGAAATTGTGCCATTTACATCCATAGCTTCCGTTTTTTCTACATTAATTTTGTAGCCTGAGTAAAATCCATATTTATAGATGATCTCTTTTAGGTAAGGAATTGTTGATGTGGGTTCCGTAAGGTACAGTAATACATCATCGGCATATAATGATATCTTGTGTAGATCTTTGTTGATTTCTATCCCTTTAATATTAAAATCATCTCTAATGATTTGGGCTAACGGTTCAATACTAATGGCAAACAGAAGAGGTGAAAGCGAGCAGCCCTGTCTACACCCCCGTTCTAGTGGGAATCTATCGGACCTAAAGCCATTAACTTTGACTGCTGCCTGTGGAGAAGAGTAAAGTGTTTGCACCCAATCAACAAAATGTGGTCCGAATCCAAAGCTTTTCAAACTATGAATTAGAAATTTCCATGACACTCTGTCAAACGCCTTTTGAGCATCTAACGATATAATTACTGAATCCTCCTTCCTTTCTTTTTGTATAGTTATTAAATTTAATAAACGTCTTAGATTGTCAGTATAGTATCTGCCTGCAATAAATCCTGTCTGATCAGGATGTATAATTTGTGTGATAAATTTGTTAAGTCTTCTTGCAAGAATTGCTGTAAGTATACGTAGGTCTGTGTTCAGCAGTGATATAGGTCTATAGGATTGTAAGTCTGTAGGATCCTTGCCCTCTTTGAGAATTACAACAATAGTAGCATCTGTCCAGGATGGTGCCAAGGTTTTGGATTTTAGAGCATAATGGTATGCTTTTAACAGCAAGGGAGCCACGAGATCTATAAATGTTTTATAGAAATCGTTGGGAAATCCATCTGGTCCTGGACTTTTGTTGTTCTTAAGTGATTTAATTACCTGCTTGATCTCCCACTCCTCAATCGGCTGATCTAATTTCAAAGCTGCTTCATCCGTTAAGTGATTCAGTTTTATATTATTTAAAAAATCTATAATCTCTTGGTCATTATTACATGTATCAAAATTGGTATATAATGATTTATAGAATTTTGCAAAGGCCTCTGCAATTTTGTCGGTTTTGGTCTCCATATTCTCTTGGAATTTTATTTTATGAACCAAGTTGGAGGACTGTTGTTTCCTCAATCTAAATGCCAATAACCTACTAGCTTTTTCACCATATTCATAATATTTTTGGTTAGTGAACCTCAAGTTGCCCTCTACTTTATCTGATAATAGGCTATTTAATTGTCTGCGGACTGCATTTAATTCCTTCATTATTTTAGCCGAGGCCTGTCTTTTATGTTTACCCTCTAAATCTTTGATTTTGTCCTCCAAATCTTTTCGTTTAGCATTCTTCTGTTTTTTCCTTGCAGATGTGAAGGAAAATATGCGGCCTCGCAGAAATGCTTTGGCGCAGTCCCATATTATGAGAGGTGTTATTTCTGTAGATATATTAGTTTCTAGGTAGATCTTGAGCTCATCTGCAATAAATGCAACAAATGTATTGTCATTAAGCAGTGACGTATTAAGCCTCCATTGTTTAGATGTTAGCCTATGTCCTATATCCCATTTTAATAAGACAGGTGCATTTCTAATTTTGGGGTAAAAAAGTAATCGATCCTGGAGTAGGAAGCATGCCTACTAGAGTAGAAGGTGAAGTCTTTAGTTCTGGGAAACCTACTTCTCCATACATCTACAATTCCTGCCTCTATAATCTGATGTTTAAGCATCCTGCTCATCCTAGAGAGTGGGGTTTTTGGTGTAGGCAACCTGTCCAGTATTTGTGACATGGTACAATTGAAGTCCCCCCCCCAGTAACAACAGCCCAGTGCTGTACTGTATAATTACCTTAAACAATGACTTTATGAAATCAGGTGCATCCGTATTGGGTGCATAAGCATTAACAAACGAAACTTCTCTACCATCAATTATACCATTAACCAATACGTATCTTCCCTCTGTATCTCTATGTAGCCGCGTTAGTGTGAAATTAATCTGCCGATGCAAAAGTATGACAACACCCTTTTTTTCCCCGATCGGTGGGATGAGTAAAAAGCCTTATCTGCCCAAGATTTTTTTAATTTTTCATGCTCTGTATCAGATAGATGGGTTTCTTGCAAGAAAGCTATGTGACAATTAATTTGTTTTAATTGGTTCAATATTTTCTTTCTTTTGACAACATTATGGAGCCCTCTTACATTATAAGTTACAATTTTAAGTGGGTCACCCATTCTCTCTATTTAAACTATATTTAAACATCTCAAAAATTATCATGACTGGTAACAACAACTTCATGCATATTACCGTCTTATCTGTGTGAAGTCTAATGGGCACAGAGTGAGCACAGATTTGACCGTAGAAGGGAAAAACAAAATTTAAACTACTATAACCAACACTTCTAGTCTCAAAAATATAGCCATTAACAAATAATAATACAAAATAATAATAATGGAAAGAAAGAAATAGTTTTTTACAAAATAATTGCATAAGATCCCCAAGATACCAAGGGATCAAATCTAAACAAAACCAAACCAAGTAAAAGCTATGCTTAATTATTTGGGACGTAGTCCGCAGCAGCTAAAGTAAGCCGCAAAAGTGCACAACAAAGATTGAATATGAGTGTGCAATACGTGCGCTTAGATATGCGAGGAAAATAAACTCAAATCACAGTATTAATATATTCTGCACAAGCTCCTGCAAATCAAAGAACAAAAAAGAAACGTGGAAACAAAATAAAACAGCATATTTGCTCATACGCCAGAGTATATAAGAAGGAGCTGTATAAGAGTTAGTAAAACCAACGAGATATTTTTTAGAGTGTTCTTTTTTTTAGAGTGTTCTCTGACTCTGAGCGCTCCGTACCTTATTCAGCTGTCTCTGTTTGGATGATATTGTTCTGGACATATTCCATAGCTGTTTTGGGATCCAAGAACTCCTTTTCTTCATTACGATATGTAATCCGAAGTCGAGCTGGGTAAAGTAGACCATAACGAACCTCCTTAATTCCGTGTAGCGCTCTCCGCACCTCCGTGAAGGCAGCTCTGGCTTTGGCTACGCTGGCCGTGTAGTCGGGGAAGAAGGAGACGCGGCTCCCGTTGTAGAGAAGTGGAGCTTTGCCTCTGGCTGTCCTCAGGACCTCCGCTGCGTCCCCGTCATTATGAAGTTTAGCGATGATGACTCTTGGAGACTCACGATTCCCGGTGCGACTCCCGGTAAGCGTGCGGTGTGATCTGTCCACCTTTATTTCTTTATCCAACTGTAGCACTTCTTTGATGATTTTAGCTACAGCTTGAGGAGAGCTGGAGCCTGGTCGTTCTTCAATGCCCACTATCCGAATATTAGATCTTCTCATCCTCCCTTCTAGGTCTTCACATTTATTTTTGAGCGTTAACATTTCTTTCTGTAAACTTGTTACAGTAGACTGAAGCGAAGTGACGTCGTCTGACCACTTTGACAGGCCTCCCTGTAAATCCAGGACATCTGTCTTAATAATATCCACTTCAGCTTGAACAGTCTTTGAGCTGTTAACAATTTCAGAGCGAACAGCTTGCAGTTCGGATCTTAAAGCTTGAAAATCTTCCGCTAATGCAGCTTTAAGTTCGTCTCTTATCACTTGAGCAATTTCTCCTCTTAGTGACGATAAAATATCTTCTTTTATTTCTTCCATACTCATATTTGGTTCTTCAATCCCGGCGTTTGAGGGTGGGGCCGCGTCAGCTGCTGCTCGTTGTCTCGTAGTCCTAGCCGGCGGCTTTGCAGCAGCCTCGCTTCCGTATCTATATGTTTGCAGTTTTTCGGCCATTCAGGATAATTTTGTTCGGACGTGGGTACTTTCTACTTTTACTCAACTACATTTTGTGAGGATTGTGCCTTCCTTGATTGTTTTCCTGCCTGTCTCTTGTTAGTTAATCATCCCCAGTCTGTCTCACATGTGTTTGTAATTTGTCTCGTCCTGTCTATGAGTATATAAGCCCTGTGATGTGTCTCAGTCAGTGTCGGTGCATCGTTGGGTCTCCCCTGTGTCTCTCCAGTCTCCACATGTAAGTGTTTTTGCTGCATCGCCAGCTGTTCATTTATATCATTAAATATTATGTTTTATATAACTCCTTGGCCTCCTCGAGCTTATGTCTGCACCACTGGGTTTACTGTCGCTCCCTAAGCAAATCCTGACATTATGCACCGACCATTAAAAAAAAGCCCAGTTGTTCCTACCTATCCTCTTGAGTCCACACAGATGGAAGAGACCATGTTCCGCTGTGGCGGGTTCCAGGTCCCACCCGTGTCGGCACAAGATCTCTGCCAGGACATGGAGGTTTTGTCTTCTCCTCTCCTGGTCCTCGAGGAACGAAGGACCCAGCTCCGGGTGGACAGCATGTCCCATGAATCCAGTTCCCTCTCCTCCTCGGCTCAGTTCAGCTCTGGGTGGACATCGGGAGAGGACACGGAACCGGAGGACGAGCTCTGCTCCATGCATGTCCCTCAGCCTAATCGTCGCCACCGGAGTGGCCGAAAACGAACCCGGAAGCAGTCCAATGTGCTGGTCCCAGCGCCTTCTGCGGTTCCGGCTCGGTTCGGCGGAACCAAACTTCCTAAGATCAGTCCCAGCGTTTCCACGGGGGCGGGTCCTGTCGCCTCACCTTCCAGGGTTCCGGTGAGGGCAGGGTCCAGTGCCTCACCATCACTCCGGGCTGTTCCTGTTCAGTTCAGCGAGACTGAGTTTCTGAACCAGGTTCTGATGTCTTCATGGGGGCGGGTTCCGTTGCCTCACCTTCCAGGTTGACCTCTCACCTACACACACAGATTCCTCAAGACTCAGCTCTGTCCCCTCTCACTCTTCCCCCCGTTCGTCCAGAGACAAGGAGAAAGGGGGCCAACCTGTCAATCAGCCAAAACAACAAAACCCCATCACTCCAGCAGAGGTCACCCAAGGAGTGTCTTCAGGGGTGATAGACACTGCCACAATAAATCACATAAATTACAACCTTGAAAAACTGTTTTCCTCAGCCAAAAATAATCCGGATTGTTCAAAACTAAACCTCACTTTAGCCAAAAAACTGTTATTATCAGTACATGGTCTCACATCCATCCCCTCATACCACCGTATCCTGATGGAGATTCATTTCATCCTAGACACAGCCCCAGCTTCCTGTTCAAAATCAGTTCCGGGTTTTTCCTCTGTCTCCCCACCACCTGCAGTCTCACCTGCAGGGTCCTGTTCTGAGGGGGTCTTGGCTGATGCCCCTTTTGTAACCAGTGATGAGGGAGTTCCTGTGTCCGGGAAGGGTTTCTGGTCTGGTCTTGCACCGCGCCGTCGCCGCGGCAGGGATCGATGGCGGAGAGGACCTACCGACTCCTCTTCTTCGGCTGCAGACGACTCCTCCTCTTCGGCTGCAGATGACTCCTCTTCGTCTGCAGTCTCCTCGCCTGCAGACTCGACGGTGGTCTCCTCGCCTGCAGACTCGACGGTAGTCTCCTCGCCTGCAGACTCGACGGTGGTCTCCTCACCTGCAGACTCGACGGTGGTCTCCTCGCCTGTAGACTCAACCGTGGTCTCCTCGCCGACTGCAGCGTCGACTGAAGCAGACGTCTCCTTGCCGACTGCAGCGCCGACTGAAGCAGACGTCTCCTTGCCGACTACAGCGCCGACTGAAGCAGACGTCTCCTTGCCGACTGCAGCGCCGACCGCAGCAGACGTCTCCTCGCCGACCGCAGCAGACGTCTCCTCGCCGACCGCAGCAGACGTCTCCTCGCCGACCGCAGCAGACGTCTCCTCGCCGACCGCAGCAGACGTCTCCTCGCCGACCGCAGCAGACGTCTCCTTGCCGACCGTAGCAGACGTCACCTCGCCGACCATAGCAGATGTCTCCTTGCCTGCGGCGGACTCGTCGGCTGTCGGCGTTTCACCCGACTCCTTGACTTTTGGTTCTTCGGCTCCTGGTTCCAGCTCTTTGGCTCCTGGTTCCAGCTCTTCGGCTCCTGGGTCCAGCTCTTCGGCTCCTGGTTCCAGCTCTTCGGCTCCTGGTTCCAGCTCTTCGGCTCCTGGTTCCAGCTCTTCGGCTCCTGGTCCCAGCTCTTCAGATCCTGTCTCTACCGCCGAAGATTCTGTCGAAGGAGATCCTACCGCAGAAGATCCTGATCCTGCGGCAGGCCGTCCATTGCTTGCAGCTCCAGCATCTTTAGAGGGGTCCTTGGTGGGACCCCCTCATGTTTCCTGTCCTGAGGGGTCCTTGGAGGGAGCCCTTCACGTTTCCTGCTCCGGGAAGGTCCTGGAGGACTCCTCCCACGATGTCTCACAGCCAGACACTTCCACACCGATGGAGTGTCTCCACATCGATGACGTCTGCTCACAGATGTCTCGCCCGACTCTCCTGATGCCTCGACATCGACGGAGGGTCCCCACATTGCAGATGCGTTGACGTCAACGGAGGGTCCCCGCGTTGCAGACGCCTCGACGTCGACGGAGGGTCCCCATGTTGCAGACGCGTCGACGGAGGGTCCCCGCATTGCAGACGCCTCCACATCGACGGAGGGTCCCCGCATTATCGACGTCTCCACGTCGATTGAGGGTCTGCACATTACATTTGACGTCTCACCGCCTCCAGATGTTTCATCGCCACCAGACGTCTCACCGCCAGCAGACGTCTCACTGCCAACATCCAGAATGTCTCCCACGCCAGTGCTCAGAATGGCTCCCACGCCATCGTCCAGAATGGCTCCCATGCCAGCACCTAGAATGGCTCCCACACCAGCGCCCAGAATGGCTCCCATGCCTGTGCCCAAAATGTATCTCACGCCAACGCCCAGGTTGGGGTTTCGTCCCTCGATGACCGTAGACTCAAGGACGGTGGATGACTCTCCATCGGTCGACTCCTCTATGGCTGCAGATGGTTCTTCACCGGCCGACTCCTCGCCGGGTGCAGATGGCTTGTCGCCGGCCGACTCCTTGCCGGATGCAGATGGCTCATCGCAGGCCGACTCCTCGCTGGGTGCAGATGGCTCGTCGCCGGCTGACTCCTTGCCGGGTGCAGATGGCTCCTCGCCGGCCGACTCCTCGCCGACTGCAGCAGACGTCTCCTCGCTGACTGCAGCAGACGTCTCCTCGCCGACTGCAGCAAACGTTTCTTCGCCAGCGCTCGATGACTCATCACCGGCGCCGACTGCAACGGACGACTCCTCTACGTTGGCGCCCAACGACTCCTCTACGTTGGCGCCCGACGACTCCTCTACATTGGCGCCCGATGACTCCTCTACGTTGGCGCCCGACGACTCCTCTACGTTGGCATCCGACAACTCCTCTACGTTGGCATCCAGCAACTCCTCTACGTTGGTGCCCGCCGACTCCTCTTTGTAGGCGCCCGACTATCCAGCGCCGCCTGTTGCAGAGGTTCCTCGGCCCTCAACGCCGCCTGTTGCCGAGGCTCCTCTGCCCTCCACGCCGCCTGTTGCAGAGGCTCCTCGACCCTCCATGCCGCCTGTTGCAGAGGCTACTCGGCCCTCCACGCCGCCTGTTGCAGAGGCTACTCGGCCCTCCACGCCGCCTGTTGCAAAGGCTACTCGGCCCTCCAAGCGGCCAGTTGTGGAGGCTCCTCATGCTCCTCGTGTTGGACGGCCCTCCGGCCGCCAGCCTGCCATGACTCCTCGTGCTCCTCGTGTTGGATGGTCTCCTGGCCGTCCGCTTGAAATTACTCCTCATGCTCCTCGTGATGGACGGTCACCTGGCCGCCGCCCGCCTGGAATGGCTCCTCGTGATGGACGGTCTCCTGGCCGCCCGCCGGATCGACTCCTGCCTGTTGGATGGCCTCCCGGCCTCTCGCCGGATCAACTCCTGCCGGATGGATTGTCTCCCGGCCGCCCGCCGGATCGACTCCTGCCTGATGACGACCTCCTGGTTTTCCTCTTTGACCGTTTGATAATTTCGTCGTTCTTCTCTTTGACTTTAGTTCCCTTAGTTTGTTTTGGACCTTTGTGTTTTGTTCCCATAGTTTGTCTTAGACCTTTGTGTTTGGTCCCCGTAGTTTGGTCTTAGGTCTGGTCTTGGTGTAGGCTGGCCCTCGCCTTCCTGCACAGCTTCGCTCAATTCTCATTTCCCTTCACTGCACAGTCTGGCACTTCTCTCATAGACAACGATTTCTCCGGTAGATTTTTGACCGGACCAATCAGAGAACAGAAGGGGCGGAGTTTTTGGCCCCTAACCTACGCCCCCACCTGTCCCAGCGCAGCCAGCGAGCAGCCGCATGTTCTCATTCAAAGCGATGCAAAGCGATGCAGGACTGTTGTATAAATGACACAAATGTATTAATCTCCCCTTCTTAATCCCTTATCTGGAGTTTTCTTTTGTTTTTTTGGCCAAAAGTCAAGTGTTCGCTCCCTCCTCCCTCCTCCTCCTCCTCCTCTCCCTCCGCTGATAAGGAAATGCCCCCACCTGTCCCAGCGCGCAGCCAGCGAGCAGCCGCATGTTCTCATTCAAAGCGATGCAAAGCGATGCAGGACTGTTTTATATGTGACACAAATTTATTAATTTCCCCTTCTTAATCCCTTATCTGGAGTTTTCTTTTGTTTTTTTCCCAAAAGTCAAGTGTTCGCTCCCTCCTCCTCCTCCTCCTCTCCCTCCGCTGAACAAGGAAATGCCTCAGGTTGTCACGAGAGAATTAAAGTCAGGTTTTAAGTTGCTGCCCGAGTCCCATCAGATTTCCTGGTCTTCTGGTGTGTTGGACCAGCGATCCATGGTTTTATTTTATTTTATTAGGACGTTTTATTAACATATAAACACAATATGCAACGGAGCGAGAGAAAATTCAGCAGGAGGCGGAGCTGAAGTCAAGTTCAGCAGACCACGGGGGAGCAGCCATCAGCAGAGGCCACGCCTCCAGCAAGAATTGGTTTTCAATGGAAAAAGTCCAGACCCTTGTCTGAAGCGAAGTGAAGGACAAGGGTCTGGTTTTAACCAGGCTAGTCTTGGTGTTTCGTTTCTTCAGTTTTTCTTAGTCTTTATGTTTGCTCCCGGGTCTCGTCTGGTTGGTTTTTTGTTTTTGCCCTTGTGTTTTCCTTGTGCCCGCCGTCCTTGCGGTTCCTCCCTCTGCCCGCCATGGGTTTTGGGGGTGTTTTCTGGGGTCGCCAGGGGGCGTCCTTTGAGGGGGGGGTACTATGAGGATTGTGCCTTCCTTGTTTGTTTTCCTGCCTGTCTCTTGTTAGTTAATCATCCCTAGTCTGTCTCACAGGTCTTTGTAATTTGTCTCGTCCTATCTATGAGTATATAAGCCCTGTTATGTGTCTCAGTCAGTGTCAGTGCATCGTTGGATCTCCCCGTGTCTCTCCAGTCTCCACATTTAAGTGTTTTTGCTGCATCGCCAGCTGTTCATTTATATCATTAAATATTATCCATCCATCCATCCATCCATCTTCTTCTGCTTATCCGGGGTCGGGTCGCGGGGGTAGCAGCCTAAGTAGGGAGGCCCAGACTTCCCTCTCCCCAGCCACTTGGAGCAGCTCCTCCGGGGGAATCCCAAGGCGTTCCCAGGCCAGCCGAGAAACATAGTCCCTCCAGCGCGTCCTGGGTCTTCCTCTGGGTCTCCTCCCGGTGGGACATGCCCGGAACACCTCACCAGGGAGGCGTCCAGGAGGCATCCTAACCAGATGCCCGAGCCACCTCAACTGGCTCCTCTCGATGTGGAGAAGCAGCGGCTCTACTCCGAGTCCCTCCCGGATGACTGAGCTTCTCACCCTATCTCTAAGGGAGAGTCCAGCCACCCTGCGGAGAAAACTCATTTCAGCCGCTTGTATCCGAGATCTTGTTCTTTCGGTCATAACCCAAAGCTCATGACCATAGATGAGGGTGGGAATGTAGATTGATCGATAAATTGAGAGCTTTGCCTTTTGACTCAGCTCATTAAATATTATGTTTTATATAACTCCTTGGCCTCCTCGGGCTTTAGTCTGCACAACTGGGTTTACTCTCGCTCCCTGAGCAAATCCTGACACATTTTACATTAAGTATCTGTACTTTGTATTACACTACATTTCTATAATGCATTTCGTTACACGTTACATTCATGTTGCTTTTTTTCCGTTAGTTTGAAAGTAACCAATGACGAGAGGGGAGTTGGTCCATTGAATCACTGAAGAGTGGTGCAGGTAATGTTAGACCCACCTTCAAGAAGAGCTGGACCAATGCAATATACAGTATTCTTGTATATACGTCATTGAGCTAGGCGCACCCACAGCACCGCTAACACACCCAAACTGGATTCCACCTTGGAGAGTCAGCCAGAAAATACACACCACCCATGGCATTATTGAAAGACTATATGAAAGACTATCAAAAGACTACGTATATGAAAGAATATTCAGTACAACAGGACAGATTCTCTCTCCCAAAATAGACAAACTGGACTCAAAAAACTTTGAAAACCAACTTCTTCTGAACTTGAACAAGAAATTATTGCTGAAATATTAAAATGTGTCAGTTCATGGGAAGTTAGGACAGGAGATGAGAGATGTCTCCAAATGTCTCGACACTCAGATCCAAGTTTTGAAAATGGTGTCAGGAAGTTAACATATTGTTCACTGTTGACTCATTACAACGTTGACTAGACAGTATTTTAACTAAAGTTGATGACAAACTGGAGTAGAAATGAGAGTCTATTCCTTTTTTAGGTGTGTCTGATGCTCTTTTTTCAGGCAGACAACTTTTACTTAAATGTGTTTACTGCAGTTAAAATGACACATTGGTTTTCTTTGTGTTGAATAAAAACTTTCAAAGGTATAATCATTCCTCTTAATTTTGCTTAATGACATTTAACTCTGCAAGTCATCCCTGAAATTCTGCCACACAGAATCACAAGTCCAAGTGTGAACTGTGTCACAGAGTAAACACAATAAAAACATGTATTATTATCTGCAGCATTGTTCATTAAAATGACTCAACACTCTTAATGTATTACAGAAAATATACTGTACATACAGTAGGCACACTTGATGATCTTGTAGACCATTGCATTAGGTAATACATTCACCAAGCACTGGTACTTTTCCTTTTAACACTAAGTATTTTTAAAAGCAAGTACTTATTTACTTTTACTTAAGTAAAAATATTAATGTGATACTTTTACTAGAGTACATTTTTGTCTGTTTATTTGTACTTTTACTTAAGTATAGTGTTTGAGTACTTTCTCCACTACTGGACACCACCATACATGTAGGGCATGTTGAGTAAAGAAGTGTCCATGTTTCATCTGCTCACAAAGATATCAAGCATAGTGGCAAAGTGCCGCCCTTGTCCCCAGGGCAGAGTGTTGTGGTATATTAATGGATTCTGCAACAAGGGTGCATCTCTAAGGGATAGGTAGATAGATCTCTAGGGATACAATTATGCCAGTAATGGCAGTGTCACTGCAAAATGAAAGCACCAGCAGGAGTGAAGATGATCATATAATATCCCAGCAGTATGACAAGTTTAATCGCGTTTCTAATGCTAACATAAAAAAGCATCCTATGCACACAGTCAGACGCACTACGTTGTCCTGATTATAAAGACATATTTTAGGATAATCATTTCCAATTTCACGACTTAATGTTTTGTTGACAATTATGATAAAGTATGTGTACATTTCATTGTGCTGAAAGCCTATAATTGATGCAACTAGTTATTTTCTTATGCAGGACAACCTTTTTGAGCATAAGGCACTAATTGTGGACAGATCATTTTTTCACAGCATTCAGTTCTTGCAGAAACGGATGCACTTTGAGACAAAGAGGGGAGATGTAAGCACTTCCAAGAACATATTGCAATAAAATGTAGTGATTTGATTCATTGTTTCTTATTTCTTTTTTTATCAAATGATTTTTTTATCAAATTATGTAAACCTGAAAGTTATGCACCATAACGCATGTTCCCTGAAGGAAGGGAACGAGGTGCAACATATGCTATGGGAATTGCGCCCCCGCGTGATTACCTGAAGGAATACATTCACGCCTTTACGGAAGGGGTGTCAGCATTGCCAGAGGCCCTGCCCTCTGGGTACTTAAGCCGCTGACGCCCATCCATCAATCTCCAAGATGTACTTCACTGAGCTTTCAGCATTGAAAAGGGCCAGATATGCTGCACCTCGTTCCCTTCCTTCAGGGAACATGAGTTATGGTGCATAACTTCCAGTTCCCTTTCAGTCATATCTCTCGGTGCAACATATGCTATGGGAACGTAATTTAATCACGCCCTTGAAATGCTCAGTAAAATGCATGCTAGTGTGATTGTCCGCCATTATTCAAAAGGCATCCCAAGGTCGCTTTTTACTGTGTGTTAGAAAGGACAACCTGAGTGACATCACAAGCAGTAACATCCAAACTGTAATGCTTTGCAAAAGTGTTTAATGAGCTCCAGTTCGCAGTAGCACAAATGTCTGCAACTGGTACACCCTTGAACAGTGACCATGAGGTGGCCAAGCCCCGAGTGGAGTGGGCACGCACTCCAGAGGGCACCTGTTGACCTTTGCTACTGTACGCCCTTTTTATGGCCTCAGTCACCCAGTGTGAGAGGCGCTGCTTTGATAGGGCCTTTCCGGTAGCAGGTGCTGCAAAGCACACAAACAGTTGATTTGTTTTTCTCCATTCGGCTGTTCTCTGCATGTAAGCACTTAAAGCTCTCACGGGGCAGAGAGCCTTCAGCCTTTCCTGTTCCTGAGTGAGGACAGGAGCAGGTGGAAAAGAAGAGCGATCAAAGTCCAGACTTCTGGGGTTTAAAGTCAAGACCTTGGGGATATATGCGGGATTAGGCCTTAGGGAGACCTTTGACCCGCCAGGGGCGAACCTGGTACACATTGGGTGTATGGACAAGGCATGGAGGTCAACCACACGTTTTGCCGAGCAAAGAGCCAGGAGAGGTCTTATAAGATAATAAGTCTATCTTAATGTCGCTCAGTGGTTTGAATGGGGGATCACAGAGAGCCCCCAAGACCAGACTAAGATCCCAACCAGGGGTCAAGATCCTGCTGGGAGGTCTCTTCCTTAGCACACCCTTCATAAATCTTATTATGAGCGGGTGTGCGTCAGGCATCCTGCTCCCCCAGCCTTCGTGACAGGCCGAAATTTCAGATAGGAACACCTTAATTGTTGAAAAAGAACAACCTTTCTCCAGCAAGTGCTGAAGAAAGGTGAGGAGCTGAGCCAGGTCACACGAATAAGAAATAATATTTATTTCTGAACACCAGGCTTCAAAAATACGCCACTTCCGGGCATAAAGATACTGAGTTGACCCAGCTCGTGCATTTTGAATGGTAGTTACCACATTTTCTGACAGACCTGAAGCCACCAGCTTGTTACTTTCTGTCACCAAACTGAAATTTGCCACAGCTCTCAGCCTAAGTGGTGAGACTGCTCCTTCTTGTGACGTGGGGGGTCCCTGTAGAGGAGCAGGTGGTAGAACCAGCTCTCCCTAAGGGGCCCTAATTCCTGTGGTCCCTTGAAGGTCAATCACGTTAGGGAGAGTACCTTCCTGCTGATGTACCACCCTACTGCTCTGAACAAGAGTGTTTGGGGGCAGAGGCAATCTGTCTTCATTATTAGACAAAAGCGGGACAGAACGTCTGCTTTTCCTCTTTTTGTTGGGGGTCATGGATCGCAGGGGTTGCAAGTTTTGTAAACGAGCAGATCTCCTGGTCCCAGCCCGTTTCCTGGTTGGGCCTGGTTTACTGGTCTCCGGCCTTAAAAGGGTTCTGGAGCCTGACAAACCACCGGTGGGCTGTGTTTCACCCAGTGGGGGTACGCCGTTTAAGAGCAGAACTGAGTCAGTACATTGAGCGCGGTCACGTGCTGCAAGATCACTGCTTGAGCATTGCGTGTCGCCCACCATGGATAAGGGGGCAGCTTCAGCATGAGAATGTGGAGATGGTCCTTTGTGCTGAGCAGACTTAATATTGGTTGGTGACAGAGAGCTCAGTCCTCTTCAATTAAAAGGAAGAGGAGTCTGATTCAACCCTGGCTTGTTTACACACACTGCAGTTTCATCACAACTGCTTTTGTGAATGTGTGAAGCTGGTGATAGCCTGCGGGCTTCTGCCATGGCCCCCGTCCCTTACTGGGAACCGTTGAATAGGTGGCCAGGAAGGTGGGTCATCAGATTCTGTCGGCGCGCACCCCTGGAGCGCAGACGTGTCACGGGTTTGTTTGGTTTGTGTATTGTCCGCCCCGTGGTTTACAACGGAGCGGGGGCCGGAGCACGTGACCCCCCTCACCTGCCTTTGTGCGGAGTGTCGGGCCTGCTTGCAGTCATCTCTGGGCCTGTCTGTTGCAGACAGAACAGGGACACCCTGCTGGGGTTTATTGATTAGGCTAACACCCCGTGAGCCGTAAGGGAGGGGGGAGATAGCCCCCTCCCTTTATGTCGGCTGGTAGGACAGAGGGTCCCGTTCTGCTGATTTTATTGTGTTTGTTGTTGTTGTTTTTTTGTGAGTCAATAAAATAGAGAGTGGCTGTTTTTTTAGCTTTATTCGTGCTTATGTGTAACGACATATTTGACTTTATGCCACTCACAACAGAAAGAACATGATTTGTGTCTAAAACAAAGTCACCAGCTTTTTGTACCGTTCACAAAGTCTGGACGTGAAAAGATCATTTCCCGTACAGCATGGGCGAGTGATCGTGTAAAGTTTAGAAGTGGTCCTGGTTCAGCAGGCATGCTTCTGTTTGGTGTCCCGGTTCGTCGAGGAGGTTCTGTACCGGTCTGCCTGGCGGGGAACAAATCTGTTCTTACTCCAGGCATGTTCGGTCCGAGGTGGGCCCGGCAGTGGTCTCTGCCGGTGCTCGGACTCGTACGCCGGCCGCTTTTGTGGTAGGGCACGTGTGGCTGAATGGTGTCGAGGCTACGGAGCTCTGCTCCCAGCTGACTCCTTGGGGGGGCGAAGGTTCTCCTAGGGATGCCCATTCGGAGAGCTTCAGCCTGTTTGCGCCTCTGGCCCAGCCTGGTCTGAATTCGATCCAGCGCTTTTCCAAAAAGTCCCGTCGGTTCTATCGAATGGTGGAGAAAATTAACTTTCTGTCCCTCCGGGAGGTCAGTTAAGGACATCCACAGATGGCGTATCGCGATGACCACCTCAGCCATTCCTCTGCCTTGTGCAACAGCAGCTGTCCCCATCAAGCAGAGCACAAAGTCTGTTGACCTGCGAGCTTCATCCAGCAGCTCCGCGGCAGCCTGCTTGTCTGTCGTTACCTGGAGCTCTTGTAGTTTTTCAGCCAGGTAAGCTTGCATCATGGCGGACGCGTTCATTGCACGCGCCGCTAGACCCTGAGCTCTGTAGCATTTCTCGAGCAAAGAAGCCGAGGCTCGACAGGTCTTTCTGGAGAGAGTTGGTTTTGTCCCGGATGACTTGGGAGCCAGATGAGACGCCAACGTGTCCTGAATTTGAGGTACGTTGGCTATTCCCACTTCATCCATCCCATCCACATCGAGAAACTGCGAGAGTGGCAGTAGCAAGGGAGCTCTGGGCTGAGCCCAGGTGCGAGTCAGCTCTGTGAGGAAGTCCGGGAAGACGGGCATCCTTTGCCTCGTGGTAGCCTGCTGCTTTGAGTAAAAATAATTTCCTGCCAACCTCGTGACTTGTTGACGAGGTGGAGGCTCCAGCCATGGGATCTGGAGTGCGTCCGCTGCTCTGTGACACAAGTCGAACAGAACAGGGATGGAAAAGTCAGTCTCCGGGAGCACAGGCACCAGGGTGCGGGAGAGGTCTTCTCCCTGTTCCCCGTAGCCGATGTCAGCGTCGGCCACAGAAAATTCACCTGAGGCTGAAATCGAGATCTCGTCCTCGTTCTTCATGCCTTGAGTGTCAAATTCGACTGTTAAGTCCACCATGGGAGCCAGCACATCTGGACTGTCGCCCCATTCGACTTGTGTGCTGTCGTCCAAAGCCATGCTCTCGAGCTCCGGCATGGGAGTGAGAGCCCTAGTCATGCCTGTGTCTGCTGGCACTGTAGCAGCCCCCATGGCCTTGGCGACGAAGTCTGCCCGGTGCCTCTTCACCGCCTCCAGCATCTGGCTGCAGTGGGGGCAAGACTCGGGTGCGTCCAGCGCCATGTTTGCGTGCAACATCCCCAAGCAGACGGGACAGGCCTCGTGGGTGTCCGTCGTTGAGAGGGAAAAACCGCATCCACTGGGGCAGGTGCGCGAGAGTGGGCTCGCCGCTCTGCTGGTCTTTTTTGGAAGTCTTGTCTTTCGCTTTGCTTTCTCCGGAGGCATGTCCGAGATAAGACGAGCGAGTCCTTCCAAGATCTTTTTTTCTTTATTTGAGACGTCTCCTCCATCGCGTCACTTTCGCTGGCTAGCCTGCTATGAATTAGCAGAGGTAGCGGTGTGACGCAGTTAGCGCCGTCGAGCGAAGCAGTCTGCAGAAAGAGGAGAAGAAAAAACTTTGGGGTTAAGGAAAAATGTGCCGGACTATTTTTCGCTAGTCCAGCAGTACGCAGGAATAATTCTCTGTGCGCTCTGTGTAGGGAGCAAGCTCACCTCTGGTCGAGCGATGAAGCAGCAGAGGAGTCCCGCGAAGAGAGAGAGTTCAGGTTTAAGCGAGGTGAAGGGCAATAAGAGATTGATGGATGGGCATCAGTGGCTTAAGTACCCAGAGGGCGGGGCATCTGGCTGACGCTGACGCCTCTGCCGTAAAGGCTTGAAGGTACCTTCAGGTAATCATGCGGGGGGCACAATTCCCATAGCATATGTTGCACCGAGAGACATGACTGAAAGGGAACTGATATCTTCTCTGAATGACCATCATGAAACTATGTTGTCACTTGTTGTCATGATCTGTGATTTTGTGTTAGTTTAGTAAGGTTTATTTATATCTTGTGATTCCAAGTTTTTATTACTTGTGTTTTGATTTCCCTGTATGTCTTCTATTTGTCTGCTCCTGTGTTTGTCCAGTCAGTCAGCCAGCCATGCCCACTTCACCTGTTCCTCATGGCTTGTTAGTCTCAGCTGCAGTCAATCTCCTACTTATCTTAGTCCTATATGTTCAGGTTCTGTCCACCTTCACATCAGCAGTGCATTGTTTGAACACTTGCAGTTGTGCAGCTCAGTTTGTATGCTTTCTTTTACAATTGTCCGCTGTTGTCATCACTCTATGTTAAAATCAGGTCTCTCTTGTAAATGAGTCCCAGAGGTTCAATGGGATTAATGTGTATAAATAAATGTTGAATGAATCGTTGGCCATACCACGTCTGGTTTCTCTCAGACGTTCACTGTGTGATCCACTATGAGTTTTCTGTAAGATTTTTGCTGCCACGTCACTTTTTGATTAGTTTATATTATTTTTTAGCTCCTTATGTTGAGTTATCATTTTGGCTCCTACCTCCTACCAAACCTGGTATTAATAAGTTTATCTTTTTTTTATTTTTACTTTCCTCAGCTAAATGTTCTCATGCTTCCCCTGAATCTGTTCCACCTTCTTTTCCTACTTTCTGTCATTAGTTTGTTCAACTTGAAAAGCATCAGACAAATGTAACTCTCCGTCAATGGCATCACTGCAACATCCAGAGGTTCTTATCACTGCCAATCTGTATTTATTCATATTTAATTCTTATGCTGACAGAACAAGCGTAGAAAAGATTTGTGAAGAACAACATTATCTACACCAAATCTCGGTCCAAAGCTGTGAAAGTTCAACCAATTGTTAAGTGTTGCTTTCTGGGAACCTTGATTCTCTACAAAACGTTGTCAAGCCGTTTCACCAAATAAATGAAAGGCGTCATTTGTTGAAGGCAACCGAGGAAAGAAAAGTCACCAAAACACCTCAAGAACAGATGGGAAACAAGACATTTGCACAAAACCTCACAGCTGCTTGAATTCCCTAAATCTGATATTGGTAAGGAGAAAGTAGAAAAGGATTTTGATTGTTAGCATAAAAAAAGATGCTCAGCTGTCGCCTGTGCACAGAATGGCTCATTCTAGGAGATACTGTACAGTGCAGGGGCCTCATGTATCAACCGTGCGTGCGCACAAAAACATTGCGCACGTCACTTTCCACGCAAAACCCCGTATGTATCAAAACTGAACTGAACGTGAATATATGCGCATCCAGGTACATATCCACGCAAGCTCCCGAGCAGGCGTACGCACGTTTCTGTGGTTCTTGTTCCTTTGGCGACACTTACAGGTGTTTCAGAGAAACTGAAGCCCCACAGTCTGTGGTTGACTTTAAGAGCGGCTTGAAGACCTTTCTTTTCAACCGAGCATACTTTACTCCTCATGATTCTACTTTTGATCTTAGCTGATACTGTTGTTGATTTTAATTGTTTTATTATTTGTCTTATTGACATTCAAATATGTTGCACCTTGTAGCACTTTGAGATTTCCATTAATGAAAAGTGCGTTATAAATTGAATTCATTATTATTATTATTATTATTATTATTATTATTATTATTATTATTAACTGTTCATGATGTGAAAATGATTAATATTCCCTCCAAACACACGATTAACAAGTATTACATCCACATGACGCAGTGAAATAAAGGACGCGCAAAGTTGTGCCAAAAATAAATTTAACAGGAACGGATTCATTCAGCCTTACTGGAGTATAATAAATAGTGTAACACGCAGAGCATTTATTTAGAAACAGATATAATTTTCTGATCTAGGATATGGCTTATCAGCCGTTTTCAGAAATAATCATTTTTCAGTTTGGCACTGCTGCTGCGCTCTGGGGAGCCGTGCATCACGCGTGCATACAGAAGCAGCGGTCAAACTGTTCCACAGAGGGAGCTGCAGGTCGATCGGGACTGTGCAGTCCAGTCCACACAAAGCCGGATCATGTCCAATGGAATGTCTCATCCATATGATTCCAAAGGCTGAGTGGTCGCGCTTGGAGCGCGCCGCGCGCACCCTCACCGGTGTCGACACGGCAGCTGGAGGTGTTTCATTATCTGCGTTTATTGTAGATTTCTCCAAAATGACACGTGAAAGTACACCTTATATAACTTGTAGGAGAGTAAAAGCTTCACAGACAGACTGCGCACAGGGCTGCGGACTGATGTCATGAAATGTCTCCACCAAGACGCACAGACTCGTTTCTTCACATCATCTACATAAACAAAGATCTATGTTCTAGCAAACATCCAAGTAAGTTCCTCTGTGTTTACAGTAATAATGGTAATAAACTCGTGCGCAAAGTTAACATTTCCACACAGAATGAATGAATGAGCCGGTTCGCGCACCACAGCAGGGTGCGCGCGCACACAAATACCGACAATCACTCGTTCTTTGCATGATGAACACATTTTATTACTATTCTTACTTAGGATGTTTGTCCTCACTCATATTATATTATATTCATTATTTTCCCGAATCTAGAAATCATTTCTGATCGCGCAGGGATCAAACAAACATGTCCTTCACACATGCAGGAAGTAATTTGCATCTGTTTAACATATGTAAATGAAGGCGTGTCAGGGGAGGTGTCTCACGTGCGCTCAGTTCCACGTCAATTGTGATGTACAAAAGGAATGTGCGTGGATTCAGGTGTACGCTCAGTTTGATACATCCGGATCCTTTTGTGCGTGCACACATTTCTGGGTTTGACCGTACGTCACTTTTCAGTGAGGAATCCACGCAAGTCTTTGATACATGAGGCCCCAGCTCTCTATTTTTAATCTTATAATTAAATAATACTGTGCAGGAATAAACAACATTTTTGAAAGTGGTTTTATCAGTCAAGTACACAGTACATGTATTTCATTTACACAAGGAGCCATCTTGAAAATATTCCCGCTGAGCCACTTGTCAGAATCTGATGAATGCTAAATATGGTTTAAAGGCAACTTTAGTGGAATCCTTCTTTGAACAACAGCAGGATATATGTACACTGTTATTTGGTCTCCTTGATACTGACCAATTTCAGGACAGAAAAAATGGCCTTGACAGTAAAGTTTTCACTTTTTTTTACCTATGTAGGAATGTATTTAAAATTACTTCCACCTCAAGGAGACAGCCCGGTCTGACAGCCTTGCCACGATATGTACAATTACTGTCAAGGATGCAGCGATAACTGCGCAAAGTGCTGGAATACAAACTGTTCTTAGCTTCATGTCCTGGTCAGAAAGTAACAACGAAGAAAGAGGGAACAGTCAGAAAAACATGAGCACTCAAAGAGAACATGTGCACAGAATTTCAACTGTGGCTCGTGTAAATGTAGCCGTGCATTGAAAAAGTGGTTGTAAACAAATGTGCACAGCTACCAGCAACACACGGTGTGTGGAGATTTACAATCATAAATCAAAAGGGTTTTCAATTCAGCAGCAAGTATTTCTTTCTTTTTTTTTTGACAACCAGATATTTAAATATTTTTACTCAAAACTCTGCTCTCGTGTTAAAAAATAAATAAAACATACTTGTGTGCGAATTTGCTCTGCTTGCTCTCCAAATCTGCCGACAATTACATGCAGGTTTCTGGAGAGCCCACAGCAAAGTAAACACAAACTGTACAAAACAAACCATGGCCTGAAACAGATATGTACTTTTATATTTTTAGTGGTAATGCATCATCTCAAATGCATAGTACATCAGTTATGTTGTTTAGTTTTATAAGTAGTTTAAAAAAATGTTATTGACACATTACCTTTAATGAGTTTTAAACTGGAATTCTTTTTTTTAATGCTGCAAAATGATTTAATATACTATTTTAGATAAATCTAATGCTCTAACATTTGCAATTCTGCTGTGATTTATTTGCTAACTAGATTAATCAGGAATTGTTCCAATTGAGCCAAATGTCTTAGATACACATTATAAGGTTGCAATTTGTCAGCGAAACAGTTAAGAATGAAATTTTCAGCAACAACACAGATGGGTGTAACTTGAATCCGCTTTTTTTTATTTAAGCAATTCAGTTTATTCATATAGCACCAAGTCGTCTCAGGGCACTGAACAGTAACATTCATATATAAAAATAATAATTAACATAATTTATCTGAGGAGCAGCATCGCTTGACCAGCTGGGTTTAGGAACAGGAAGGAGGAACAGATGTTAAGACAGAAATCATTTCAAATGAAAACTATTCACTTTTAACAATTAGTTTAAGGAAATGTGGACAATTTGTCCTCCAGTAGTCTACGCCTATATGTATAACAAGCCAACCCTAACTATAGGATTTATCATAAAGGATAGTCTTAAGCCCAGTCTTGAAACTGGACAATGTGTCAGCCTCATGGACAGAAACTGGAAGTTGGTTCCACAAGAGAGGAGCCTGACAACTGAAAGATCTTCCTCCCATTCTGCTTTTGGAAACTCTAGAAACCGCGAGTAAGCCTGCAGTCTGAGAGCCAAGTGCTCTGTTAGGAAAATATGGAACAATAAGATCTCAAATATAAGATGGAGCTAGGTTGTTGAGGGCTTTGTATGTTAGAAGTAAGATTTTTAATTATATTCTGGATTTGACAGGGAGCCAATGGAAAGAAGCTTTTACTGGAGAAATATGATCTCTCCTACTAGTTAAGACTCTGGCAGCAGCATTTTGGATTAACTGAAGCAGATGGATTAATTAAAACAGTTATAAACCTTAAACTAATACCTTGTAGCACAACAACTGTTTTCACTCAGTGCATGGAAGGAACACATTATTTAGGAGCACATGTTTGTTTGTTGAGATATGTGTCATAACCCACATGGACGATCATAAGTGTCGCTGTCTGGCAAAAATGTATCTTCAAAAAATGCAACTTTATAATTTAAGTATTTATTTTCTTTTTAAAAACACTGCGTGATCACAGGTTCATAAGCTCATCTTGCCACTTTTTATTGATTTGAACCACAACCTGACCAATACAATTGCACCTTGCCAAGACATAAAAATGATGAACAATGGAAATGCAAAACTTTTTTTCCTGACAGCAATAATGTGGGAAACATGCAGATTGGTCAAAGCAGTCTAAAATGTACCAGACTGACTTTGTAGAAACTTCGATCCACAAAATAAAGCCTCTGCCGGCTGAGTAGGTTTTGCTCTGTGATGCGTCTCCAATGAGCCATGCTATGTCCAACTTTGCGTACTCATTTTAAAACAGGATGAACTTCTGCCATCCGTCAAACAGCACCTGTATTAATTTACATCACTGGTAAGTATGACTGAAAATGACAGATATCAATCAAAAGGGTGACGATCAACAGAAAAGTTTACAACCTACTACCAGCACCTGGTGCCATGACCCAGAGCAGTTAAGTAACATGTGATCACGCCCCTCATGCAATTACCTGAAGGGTAGGACCAATCTGAACACCTGTGCCACCATGAGGGTTAAACAACACATAACATTCACTTTTGGCTCTTAGAGACTTCATTCTTAAACTTACTTAATAAAAGGTATTGTACCACTATACTGAGAGGCAACAGCTCCACCAACCATGCCGCCTTGTAGAATTTTGACTGTTAAAAATGTAAAGTAGGAGGATTTGTGGTATGTAAAAACTGTTACAGTAATAAAAACAAGGACATATTTTCCACTGATCAAACAGTGGAGGAGAAGACGGGTTATTTTAGCTTGTTGGCTTTTTGTGTGTGTGTGTGTGTGTGTGTTAAATTGATGGCAAAATTTAGGTTTCCTGATAATAAGTTTCAATAAAAAAATTACCTTTTGGATGTTGACTCTGGTGTATCCCACAGATGGAGTGATCAAAGGGAAAGTGAAATCAGTTCATACTTGTCATTTTTACCAGGCAGCAGCAGTCGAGGCTACCTGAGGCTGCTTATAGGCCACGTCTCCTCGACTGGAGTTTCTTTGGGGCTTCTTCCCGCCAGCTGTTCTTCCAGCTGTTATGGAGCTGATCCAAACACCCTCTCTGAGCTTTCTGTCATCCACAAGAAAGGAAAAATAATTTCAGTCTAACTTTATTTGTTACTGTAACTCCCCATCAGACTGGTTTGAAGGTACAGCAGAAAGGGACAGCAGGTCAAAAATGTCCCAGTGTCATAATTGGGGGAAAAAAGGGAAAACATCTCCAACTTATTACGGGCGGCCGTGGCGTAGTGGTAATGGCAGTCATCCCCCAATCGGAAGGTTGGCGGTTCGAATCCCCGTTCCCACACCATGTGTCTTTGTGTCCTTGGGCAAGACATTTAACCCCGAGTTGCTCCCGGTAGGACTGGAAAGCGCCTTGCATGGCAGTCTGCCGTTACCGGTGTATGAATGTGTGAATGAATGGGTGGATTGTTGGTATTGTAAAGCGCTTTGGGGCCCCTCATAGGGGGCTGGAAAGCGCTATATAAATAAGCTCCATTTACCATTTGATGTCCAATCATACAAACATCCATCCATTATCTTTACAGACTTCTTCCTTTTTGGGTCATGAGGGTCACTGATGCCCATGCCCAGCAGTCATTGTGTGAGTGTAATGTGCCTGAGGCACATTTGTCCTTTTGGACATTTTGGGTTGGCTAATTGACCCTTAATTGTTTTAGCTGTGGCCTTTTTTTTTTTCTTCTTCACCTGCCTATAAATAGGCTGGCCCTCTCAAAACGTTTTATTTTTATTTTGTGAGCTTTTATTTCTTCAACTTGCCTTTTTCTTCTCTTTCTCTCTCACCAGGAGCTGTAGGCTGCAGCCCCAGCCTCAGCCTGAAGGTATTTTTTTTGTTAACTTTTTTTGTCTTTTTGTTGTAACTTTGGCCTGGTGGGACCATTTGTCCTGTTTTTGCTCTTTCTTTTGTAATGGTAGGTGTTTTTAGGTTTTGCAGTCTTAGTCTGGTACCTGCAGTGGCTTCGATGGCCCTGTATAGGGTTGGTCCACTGCTGTACCTTTTTTGTTTGTTTGTTTGTTTGTTTATTTGTTTTATTTGACCAGCTCACTAGGTCCATCTTTGAGTTGTCACTTTGGATTTTTCAGTGTCTTTTTTGGTGGACACGGGAATTGGGCCTTCATCTTTATTTTTTTGTAGGAAAGAGCTGAATAATAAATTGAAATGTTTGAACCCTCATGTTTGCATCACATATCCTCCTTTTAATATGTTGTGTTCTTGGTAGACGTGACATATTAATGAGGGCTCGTCTGGGATTTGAACTCGAGACTTCTCGCACCCCAAGAATCATACGCTTAGACTAGCGTTTCTCAAATAGTGGGGCGCGCCCCCCTGGAGGGGGCGCAGTGCAATGCCTGGGGGGGCTCTGTGATCCAGTTTTGAATTTTCTTATTGCGCCGCAGAACAAAACTTCCTAGGCGTGTTTCAGCACGGCGCTATTATCTGCAGCACGCGTAGCATTAGCTTCTCGCTGCGGTGTCCTGTTAGTTATGGCTTCCTTGTTAAAAGACGAGCACAAGTCCAAAGCTGTTGTTTCAGGACGTTGTTTCACAGAGATTGGTGCGGACGTGCAGAGGAGCGCTCAGATCTGCAGCTGCAACACGTTTTTTTTCCCTAACACGTCTAACTTGGTAACGGACTTGAAACAACGTCATCCCAATGTGAACATCTCTTCTAAAAGCAAGAAGAGCAGCTTGTTGCAAACACCGCTAACAGCAACAGCATTTAAACGTCCTTCATCAGGTGATTCAGATCGGTCCAGATCAATAACACAAGCTGTAGAAGTTTTTAAAGCTCTGGGTTGATGTGCAGGCTTTAAAGTTCGTGAGCTCCGCCTACAACATCCATCATGTCAACACTTCAGACTGTTTTGAAGCTCCGCTCCAGAACCAAAAGTAAAAAAGTTCATCACTTTATGAAAAAACTAAAACTGATATTGTCAACAAGCCCTGGAGCTGATTAAAGCCCTGATGATGATGATGATGATGATGATGATGATGATGATGATGATGATGATGATGATGATGATGATGATGATGACTGAGAGATTCAACCACCTCATAACAACCGTTCAAGAAGAGGTATTGTTGTTTTATTAATATTATTATCTATATAACTTTTTTAAATTTAAAGTTATAATCTTATTAACTCTTTTTTTTTTTTACCTCTTTGTGTTTTATTTCCAGTCTGGGACAGTTAGCAGTTGACTTCTTCCTCTTCAGGGAAATCCACCACATCACGTCCAGTAGAAGTGTGTGACTGAACTTTGAACTTTTCCAGGGACACCCTGATGCATGCTCAATAATCCAGGTAGAAAAATCTAAAAAAGCTAAGTCTGGTCCTCTGGGACCTGTCCCACCTGGGGGAGCAGGTCCAAGAAGAGGTTGTAAGTAATGAGGACAAATTGCACTACTTTTACACTACTTTTACGCTACTTTTTATACCCACACTACTGCTGATATATACATTCTTTTTACTAGCCTTATTGCATATGCCACTTTACACACCTGCTTCTGCAGGACTTGGTGGCTGCAGAAGAGGTCATGCAATCATGTGGATCAACTGTTCTGGAATAGGCAAATTAAAACATTCAGAGCAGGGAGGCCTGAGGACTTGAATTGAGAATCACAATTTTATATACAAATTATACTACAGTGGACGTATAATAAACCTTTTTCTTTTTTACCCCTTTTGGTATGTGCGAGGTTATTACAGCCACCGTATTTATAGTCGCAGCGGAGAGTAGGGGGGCGCGGACCGGATTCTTCTTCCTGGGGGGGGCTTAACAGAAAATAATTGAGAAGCACTGG